>JAOWBW010000569.1:309899-494882 GCA_026119855.1 Campanula takesimana | reverse complement strand
TGTTGATTGTAAGATTACTATATTATTGATGATCGAAAAATAAAGATCTAACTCTTGGGATGATTGTAAGAATTTTTGTTGGTGTATATAATGAAAGGTTGATTGTTATTGTTGAAGAAAATGTTTTTAGTTCATATTAATTTTTATTCATTTGATTTATTGGTTATAATTTATATAATTTGAAATAGGTGCAGTAGGGGGAAAAAATAAAAAAAATAGCCTTAGATAGCGTTTTTTATGCGCTATCTAAGTTAGGTTGCATTTAAAAAAATCACTTAGATAGCGCAAAAAAAGGCTATAGAAGTTGATTTTCTGGAAATAAAGAAATAAGTACGATAGCGCTTATGTTGCGCTATGTTAGCTCCTACATTTAGATAGCGCAAAATAAGCGCTATGGTAACTACCATAGCATTAGCTAGGATAGCGCTTTTATGTGCTATCTAAGCGATAAAAAAAACGCTATGCAAGCCTGATTTTGTACTAGTGATTTCTTCCAGGGCGTTAGTCATCACAAGTTGATGGAGCTTCCGTTAACAATCAGGATGCGTTTCACCAGGCAGTTTGCAACTTTTAAAGTCACAACTAGACCATCGTGATGAGGGTCCAAGATGTCACCTTTATCATCTTCATCAAACGATATTTCCTGATTGCCAACTTTCTGAGACGGCCTGGCAGGAAAGTTCAACCTGTCTTCCTTTGAATTAGAAGCATGGCGCTTGCAGGCGAATAAGATGTTCCACATATATCAAAACCTCCATTGATGATGTTGATCACCTTGGTTAGAGCTGGAGGAGGTGTTGGATTTTCAGCTTGCTGCTCTTGGTTGTCAGTACGCCCTCGCTTTCTTCCTAGCAATTCTTTAAGAAGTCCCTTGGATAGTAGATTGCAGATTTCCTTCCTTAAAACAATACAATTCTCCGTGGAGTGGCCAAAGATTCATGGTACACGCACCATTTTGATTTGTCCTTCCAACCAGATGGCTGTCAGTCTTCTTTGGCCATCTTACATTTTCACCCAAGTTATCCATAGCATGCAGTAATCCTGCAATGTCAACAAAAAACAGTAGTCATCTATCTTTGGAAATTCAGATTCATCTAAATCATCATTATCATCAACAATATTACTTTTAGGATGATCAGGTTTAGGGTAGGGTTTGCCTATTTTGATCTAGAGTGAGATGACTCCATTTTGCCACCAGATTGTTCAGGTGTGAGGTTCTTCTTGGTTTCTTTCTTCTGCATCAATTCATCCTCTTCCAATTTGATGAACTTTAATGCTCTGGTCCTGACGTCTTCAACTTCTTACAAGGAGTCATGACAAGTTCTTTTTAGTAAGGTGAATTCTTTTTTAGCCCATCCTGAAGGCTTCTGTTGCTGTGGACATGTCGAGATTTGGGATATCTACAGTCTCTTTGTTGAACCTGCTGATGTAGTCTTCAAAGTCTCATCATGTTGCTGGAATATTCCTGTAGAGATCACTAGTTTGTTTTTTCAAAGACCTTGTACAAGAAAATTGATTAGTAAACATGTTGACAAGCTGGCATAGATCTAATAGCTCCAACAGGTTGATTAATTAGCCATCTCATAGCTGCCCCAGTTAAAGTTGATCCAAAGCCCCTACAAAGACAGGCTTCCTTAAATTGCAGATGAAATTGTATTACATCCATCTTCTCCTAATATAATGCAACATGTTCTAGTGGATTAGTTGTTCCATCATATTGCTTCATGTGAGGCACTGTAAACTTCTTGGTATTTACCATGTTGGCAATAGCTAGTACAAAGAGAGACTCATTATAAAAAGTTGGGGAGGCTTGGTGATATGGTGGTGTTATTCCTGGTATTCATCACCATTATTCATGAATTGTCTAGCTATAGTTCCTGCATTAATATAAAAACAATATGATAGGTGTTGGTCCCAAAGGGCAACAAGGGTATAGAACCGCTAGAGGGGGGGGGTGAATAGCGGTTTTAAAAACTTTTCGAAATACCCTTGAAAATCAACAAGTACTTATCAGTTTGGTCTATTGCGGTTTAAAGCACTAGAACCGCTCAGATAAAATGCACAGCGGAGTTTTGCGGTTTTGGCCAAACTGAATTATAAAGAGTAGGGCGGTTTAAGTGGTTGAAAATGGAATGATGCAACTGACAAGGCACAACTAAAGTATCACAAAAGTATGCAAATCATTTATCAAGTCATTCAATAAAAGTAAATAAAGCTCATAAACAGAAATGTAAATGACAAGACAGAAATTAAAGATCAAAGACACACAATTTGAAGAGGTTCGTTCTTGAAAGAACTACGTCCTCTACCTAGTGGTAGCCTAGGATTTTCTAATAGCTACTAGACTTGTATTGATTAGAGGAGTTTTTACAAGATTACAAACGAATCCAAACTCTAAATAAACAATCTAACCTAACAATGCTATTATAACAACCTGTGTTTTCGAGGTATATAATCTATAAGAAAATATACTCGGGTGTGTAGTGTGGAAAGAAATCAAGAGCTCAAAATATCTAAGTGATGGTGAGCAAATGATTACTTTCTGTGCAAGGCTGAGTTGTGATGATTTGAAGGCTTGAAGCTTTGATGAAGAACTCTGGGTTTGCTAAGGAGATGATGAAGATATGAATATCTGGGTTTTCAATCTTCAAAGCAAACTTGAATACTTGGGATATTCTCTTGAAGCTCAGCAACCTTCATTGTTGAGAAATGAAGGCTATTTATAGTGAAGGCATTTAGTGACCGTTGGACAATGAGGTGAGTCATTGTATGGCGGTTTTATGCGCTGTCACAATCCCATTGGTTGACCTGTCACTGTCGTCCTTTGATTTTGCTTTGTGGAAGGAAGTTGTTGGATCACTACCTGACATTGTCCTTTTAGTTGTTGGAAAAGTACAACGGTAACTTTCAAAAAGTAAGACAACCGACATTCCAAGAATAACTGAAACATGACTTGAAGTTTAAGGACAAGTCACCAATCATTCATTTACGGTTGAAAAGCGAATGTTTGTCTTCAAGGAGTAAATGACAGCAATAACTTCTTCAATATCTTGGTCGGCGGTGTTGGGTTTCGATCAAAACATACGCAGCGAATTTAGCATTTAAAATTGAAACCCAAAGCCATGGATCCGTTCATATGATTAAATCAATACGACATAAGAATAAAGGAATAAACTAACCCTTCATGGCTATCAAATTCTCTTGGTCTTTGGTGGAGGTTTGAAGACTTGATCATGATCACAAAGCTTGAACACGAACTTTGAAGATGATGATTTTCACCCTCTAGCGGTATCCACACTTCGAACGAATATCAAAGGAGCTTCTTTGATCTTGGTTGCTAGACCAAATTGTGAAACACTTTTCACAATCAAAAGAACTATATGGAATTTATTTTGTGTATTATTTTGTTCTTCAACCAAGAATGTCTTGGAACAAAATAAACCCTCTCTCAAACTTGAGACTCACAAAATCATTAGCTTAGAGTGCTGGCCGAATTTGGTCTTTTATACACAAGTATGACCTATTCCAAATAGGAAACTTGTGTCAAAATCCGTCAAAATTCGTTTCCTAATCAAATTAGGAATCTGCCACCCGACAGTACTGTGCGGCCGCCTAGAATGCACTGTGCGGTCGCACAACTATCTGAAACAAAACTGGTACAAAAATGGGCTAAGTGTGCGGCCGCCCAGTCCATACTGTACGTCGCCACTTCCCCAGAAAGTCCAAAATTTCCAAAATTCAATGTAGTACGTTTAAAGATTCGTTCTATTGTGTGTGACCCTCTAGGATTATACTAAGTTGCAATGGGTTCAAACATGAAACCATAAGATATGATTAGGTTCTAGCAACCGTCATACTACCCAAATAGTATAACTAGATACAAGTTCGCATTCCTTTAGAATATTCATAATCTTTTGTCCACGATACATTGAACACAAGTCATGGTCAAAGAGTCAACTTGTTTTGTTCAATACTTTCTCGATTCCGAATATGTTGATAATCCAAATGACATTGATCCAATCAATTCATTTGAGTCCGGCCGAACATTTCATCAACATCATTCCTACGAGAGGCCCAGCTTGACATCTCTCCGAGGAGGGACAAATCATTTAGCTTATTATTCTCCCTACGTGAATCCGATTATGCCAATCATACCCTTTATAACTACTCGGTTAAAAGTAGCGTTTGAATATGTCAAACATAATGTTCATCAAGTGGAAAACTATAATAACTTCATGTCTAAGGATTCAAATGACATAAACTATTATGAGATATATGTATGACATAGACCATGACATAAATCTCATAGAGCGGGTCATGTCCAGTACCTTGTTCCAAACAAGTATCCATAAATCTAAAATGATCATCGCATGATCATTTAGCCTTTATATAGTGCTTAACAAGTACTAGGGACGGAGATTATTATAAGTAAACATGAACAATAATAATAATCAAAACATCTTTTATTGATATGAAATAAATGATAACAATTACAAGTTTATTAAACGTGCCTAGGCACACTACCAACAGGCGGTTCCACCAGATGCATGTGCGGTTTCATGAATGAACTTGAAGTGCGGTTTCATCAAAGACACAAACTGCGGTTTGATGAAGGACTTAAGGCACCATGCTGGCGGTTTGAAGACGGCGGCTTGAGGGACACTAAACCGCTATGAATAAACCGAACATAACTCAGCCTAACTACTAAACATCTAGAAATGGACTTGTCTAAAAATTGAAGTAAAACTTCATTACATGTAAACCTAAAGTCCATGAAAAGACACGTGGAATGGGTCAATCAAATCAGGTGGGTGTACTAACAATAAATCCTAACAATCTCCCCCTATTTAATTGATGCCATTACCACACTGTGATAGAGCAAACATTGTACTTGGTAAGAACATGCTCAAATGTGTATGTATTGAAACTGCATGTCCCAAGTCAAATGCACACACAATGCTATACCATAGTTTTCTAATCTATCAAAAACAAAGGAAATGAAAAACAGATAGATAAGAAATACATTCAGATGCATATAAAGAGATATGATTATGAAAATCAGATATGCATGTTTAAACTGAATGTTTAAAACATATACACTTAGAAAATTTTCATGATGAATTAAAGTGCATGGGTTTTGAAAATGCATTGTTCCACAAACAAGTAGTTTGAATAAACAAGGTTTTGGAATAAGATGCAATGCATTCATTTTCATTATAATCCTTTAAAGGTTTTGGAAGTTACAAAATTACAAGGAAATAATGAAAGGCAAAACTGATTACGAAAGGATAGAAAGAAATCTAGTCAATTCTATCAGGAACCCTGGCGGCGGCTTGGTCTGCGGTTTGAGCAGCATCAGAAGGCTCAACAAGGCTGACGGTTTCAAACACATATTCAGCTGACTTTAGACGAAGATAGGTCGGTTCATTTACCTTCTCTAAGATTCTTTCAGAAAGCTTCTTTAGGTCGTTGGCATACTGAACTAAGTAGTCAGTTGATGAAACCGTTAGATCAGCTAGTTGGTCTAACTTCTTCTCCAGAGCCTCATTCATTTCTTGGGCCGCTTCAAGTCTGAGAGAAGTCAGCTCATTCAAAGTTTCAAGCTTATGTTCTAATTTGAGCTAGTTCTCCAGAAGGGTTTCAATCTTGAATTCCATTCTCCCAATCCGAGGGTCAATAGCATTCTCCCTCTTAATGGCATCAACAAGGAAGGGCAGAGAGGAAAGAAATGCAGATTGGGTAAAAATTGACTCCAGAACATATTGAATCCTACTGGATCAGTTTCAAAAAGGGAGGAAGGGAAAGGAATGATAGAAAATGAAGTGTAGGGAAGAGAAGGGGAAATGGAAAGAAGTTGGGTATTGGAGAGAGGAATGGAAGAATAAGGAGAGAACTGCCATCTATAAAGATAAGGAAAGACAATGCAGTTTATCCTAAAGAAAAATTGAGAGCAGAGAGAAAAGATGAACTCAACTGCCAGATCTTCAATAATTTGATCAAGAGTTGAAGCAATGAGTTGATCTGAAGCAGCCTGAGACTCATCGGCTGGAAAGATGGCAAAAGGATTTGGACGACCAGACTTAAGCCATTGCTCTTCATGCTTGTTGGCGGCTCTGATGATGGCTCCATGGCGGCTGGCTTTGGAAGAAGTAGCTCTAAACCTCTTTAGGTAAGCCGCGATGTCCTGTGCACACTTCCTTTTCAAACACGCGGTTTGGGAGACCTAACTTCAACTTTGAACTCAGGAAAAACCGAAGGGGCAGAGATATTGATCAGTTGCGGTTGAGCCGACGGTGGAACTGATGGAGCAAAAGGCAGTGTAGGGGATCCAGAAGGTGAAGGAGTGTGTTCTGGTGAGTCAAACTCTAGCTTTCGTTTCAATGAAGGAGGAGCGGTTTCAACCAACATGGGGTCTATTCCGGCCTTCTCAGTTCAGCTCTTTCCCTTAACTCATTTGCAAAAGGGCCTTCAATGGGTGAGTGATCCTTCTTGTCATGAGCTTCAGTGAAGTCCACTGCACCAGGTGGCCTTGATTGCCAGTGCTCCACAAATCATATTTCTTGATTAATCTTCTCTTCTTCTTCAGCGGTTGAACCTCAAGATTGTCATCATCTTGCTCAGGCTCATCTTGAACTACCTCAGACACATCAGTCTGCTCAGGCAATACTGCAGCCTCAAACTCATCGGTTTGCTCAGGCTGAACCGCACTGTAGATACATCGGTTTGTTCAACTGGAACCGCAGCCTCAGACACTTCGGTCTGCTCAGGCTCGGTTTGAGTGGACGGTTTAAGGTTGGGAAGGGTAGAAAAGATTAGCTACAACTGTTCTTCAGTGAATTGAACAGTGGCAGTTTGAGAGGGGATTTTGGAGGTGAGATAGGTTTGGGTTCAGAGGTGGTGGCTTTCAGTTTTCTCAAGAGATTCACATCTTGTGCAAAATTCAAGGATTTTTCAACATTTGGCTTGATTGGGGAAAGGAGTTTTATCTGGGTTTAGAAGAGGTAGGAGGAGTTGATTTAGTGAAGGGAATAGGTTTAGATGAAGGTGGAAGCGGTTCAGAAGAAGGATTGGATAGAATAAGGAAGGATTTTGGTAAGGACGGTTTTGGAGGAAGAATGGATGAGGGTTTGAAGTGTCAGTAACTTTGGCATTCTTCTTCTTGGGCCGCGGTTTCCCTGGGTTGAGCCGCAGGGATTGCAGGCTCCCCCTCAACCGCAGACTCCCTCTCAACCGAGCCTCAGTTCCATCCAGGCTAACTCCTAGCCTATTCAAGGTGGCAGTTTGAGCTGCTTCTCTAGCTCTAGTAGCTGCGGCTTGATCTGCTATGGCACCGGCATAAGGTTTGCCTGACTTATTGAGCCGAGCCTCAGGATAGGGTCCTCTCTGTTCTTCAGTCAGAGGATCAGCATTCCATACCGCTTGTGCAAACCGCCATCCAAACCCGGTTCTGAAAGCATCAAGTTTTGAAGCACCAAATAAGGTCTTCTCATTCGGTTGCACCCACTCAGCTTCATTGCCACAGAAGCCTTAAAGATCACAAAATCCTGATGAAGTTTGTTAAGAGTCTGCAGTGAGTTCTGATCTTTGTTTTACCAGCGGCTTTGGCAGAAGTATGGCGGCTGAGGGCATTGATCATTTCTTGCATGATGATCCTTGGCCAGTGCAGCTTCTTCCCTTTGTAGATAGCCACGCAGTAGTTATACTGCTCAGAAGTGAAATTGTTGTGATTGCCATTCTTGCACATCACTCCAGTATCTACCAAATCACACAACATTACCATTATTTCTCCAAACTCCTTCTTAGGGGTGGACTTAGTGTTGAAGACAGAAACCCCCAAGAGCTCCTCAGTAGTTCGGCTGACTAACTCTGGTTGATGGAAAGAATTCCAAAATTTTCTGACCCAGCCAGAATAGCAACCTTGAAGCAGATAAAACTACATCCTTTGTCCTGACAGTGGACTGATGGCATTTTCAGTCTTCACTTCCCCAGACTCTAAGTCTCTGATTTCTTCACCTTTACCATTCAAAAGAGGTACCACACAGACAATCCATTGTCAAAGAATTCTGCACAAAGCCTTTTGTCAAACTTCGGTTCATCTAATTGGAATAGTGGCAGCAGTTTTGACGATTCCAGTAGGGCAAGCAGTTTTCTTCCAACTGCATCAGCTTCGAATTCGGCTTTGATGATTTGAGATCCAGGTACAAAGTTGGATTCATCCTAAAAATAATCAAAGTTAGTAAGAGATTGGTGCAAGCAGTTTGAATAAATCAAGCATTCAAACTGCTACAAGGAATTATAACAATGAAATAGGCGGTTGAAGCAAAACAGGGGTAAAGTGGTAAACACCCAAAACTAGACATGAAAAGGATTTGAATGCATGAAGAACATGATGAACAGGGGATAAACATGCAAAAACAAAAACTTAACCAAAACATGAAAGAAGTATACCAAAAGATTCGAAACGAGCAGATACTAACAAAGTTCTAAAAGAACAAGTTCAAATAACAAACCCAGAACATAGTATCAAGAGAAATACGAAAGAACACCCGAAAACCAAAAATCAAAATTGTTCAAAAATTGAACAAAAGACAAGAACTAAGCATCAAACCCAGCATATATGAACATATGTGATCATAATCAACCAAAAATTGAAAGAAAAAGCAAGTAAAAAAATTAGAATACGAAGAAGCTTTTACGAGCAACAATGGCGGAAAAAGATGAAATGCAAGAGTGAAGGGTTCAAGAAATCATACCATATCGCCTTTGGATGTTTTAGATGTAGATGGAGCAGAAGGGTCGGATGATTTCTTAGGTGCCATTGAATTTGAAAAGAGTATGGAAATATTTGAGGTAGAGAACAGAGTGCAGAAGAGAGAGATGAGAATGATGAAGAAGGTAAAAAGGTAAAAGAAATAAACTTTGTCTTTATACTCAAATAACTGTTCCTCGGGTAATGGAACGACGAGAACGGCGCACGATTATCTCCAGATGGCGTCCCACGTCACATAGAATTTAATGCGGCAGAGAAAATTGCAAAAAGGTCCTTATAATTGATATGACATAAAGTAGGGACTAAAATGCAATTTCATACCTGAGCAGTTTGATTGAGCAAACCGACTTACCTTACATCTTCAGCGGTTTTCATGAAACTGATGTCTCTCTAATCTGATGGCGGTTTATATGTTTAAACCGAATGACTTTGCTTTCTTGTCGGTTTTGAAAGAACCGATTTCATTCATTTTGACTCATCAGTTTGATGGAGTATCTTGTACCGAACCATTTATTGATGCGGTTTCAATGATGACAGAACCGCACACTAGATGACTTTTCTAAGCATAGCCAAAACACTTAAACAAAAGATATTAGAAATAATATATATAGATATGATATCTTAAGTTAGTTCTAACATACCCATTTCTCCTCGTAAGTGATAGAACCTGGAATTTTCAAGCGGTTTGGTGAGGATGTCAGCAATTTGATCATCTGTTCCCACCTTGCTAGAAAAATGTTTTTCTTTTCAACATGGTCTTTGAGGAAATGATATCTTATGTCGATGTGCTTGGTTTTTGAGTGCTGAACTGGATTGTTGGAGATGGATATTGCAGCAGTGCTATCACAGTAGATAGGGCAGTTTTGTTCAAATATCCCGTAGTCCTCCAACTGTTGTTTCATCCAGAGAATTTGAGAGCAACAGCTTCCAGCCGCTATATATTCAGCTTCAGCGGTTGAGACTGAAACCGACGCTTGTTTCTTGCTGGACCATGACACAAGCCGCGTTCCAAGGAACTGACAAGTACCACTTGTGCTCTTTCTGCTTATCTTACATGCTGCAAAGTCAGCATCTGAATAACCTAATAGATCAAATGAAGATTCTTTGGAGTACCAAAGTCCAAGGTTAACAGATCCACATAAATATCTAATAATACGTTTAACAGCAATAAGATGAGATTCTCTAGGGTCAGCTTGAAATCTAGCACAAACACAAACACTAAACATGATATCTGGCCTACTAGCAGTTAAGTAAAGTAGAGAGCCGATCATACCTCGGTAGAGAGTTTGATCAACTTTCTTACCATGTTCATCTCGATCCAAACTGCAGGCCTTAGGCATTGGGGTATCAACTGGTTTAGCGGTTTCAAGCCCGAACTTCTTTATCAAATCTTTAGTGTATTTGGCTTGGTTGATAAAGATCCCATCATGGCATTGCTTGACTTGGAGTCCAAGAAAGAATGTCAACTCTCCCATCATACTCATTTCAAATTTACTCTTCATTAGCTTCTCAAACTTAACACACATAGTTTCATTAGTAGAACCGAAAAATATCATCAACATATATTTGAACTAATAATGAATGACTTTTGTGTTTAGCTATAAATAGAGTTGTATCAATTTTACCTCGAGAGAAGCCTTGTTCAATAAGAAATTTAGATAGAGTGTCATACCATGCTCTTGGAGCTTGTTTGAGTCCATACAATGCTTTCTTGAGTTTGAAGACATGATTTGGAAGTTTGTTGTCTTCAAATCCTGGCGGTTGGGCTACATAAACTTCTTCTTGTAGTTCACCATTCAGAAATGCACTCTTCACATCCATTTGATATAACTTGAATTTTTGAAGGATGCATAGGCCAGGAATAATCTTATGGCTTCAAGTCTGGCTACAGGGGCAAAGGTTTCATCATAGTCAATCCCTTCTTCTTGCCTATAACCTTGAGCAACCAACCTAGCTTTGTTTCTAGTTATAGCACCACTTTCATCCATCTTGTTTCTATATACCCATTTTGTTCCAATTACAGTGTGATCTCTGGGCCTTGGAACTAGAGTCCAAACTTTGCATCTTTCAAACTGATTAAGCTCTTCTTGCATTGCAATTACCCAACTTGGATCACTTAGAGCTTCATCTACCTTCTTCGGTTCCATCTGAGATAACAGAGCAGTTGAGAACAAACTGTGATCATCTCTGTGAGTCAAACTCCCTCTGGTTTGGACACCAGTACTGATAGGACCAATAACGTTGGCAGTTGGATGGTCTCTATGCTCATTAATTTCAGGAGGGAGGTTGTCTTGAACCACTATTTCTTGAAGATTTTCCAGAGGAGGATCATCTTGATAATCATTGAAATCTTCATTGAAGGTTAGATTTGGAACTGGTTCAACAGTTTGAATGGGATCAGAGGACAGCGGTTCAACAGTTACACCATCAGCGGTTTGAGTAGGTGCGGCTGAAGAACTGGATGTAGCGGTTTCAGTAGGATGGTTGTCAGTTGCTCTATGTCTAGTGCCTGTCTCAAAATCACTAAAATCATTAGCAACATTTGGAGCCATATGTGGCTCAAGGAGAGCATGTTCATCAAATGTAACATGGACTGACTCTACAATTTTTAAAGATGTCTTATTGAAACAACGAAAAGCTTTGGAGTGTTTAGAATAACCAACAAAAATACCTTCATCGGCCTTAGCATCAAATTTACCTCGATGCTCTTTGCCATTGTACAAGATGTAGCACTTGCATCCAAATATCTTGAAGAAGGCAATGTTGGGTGATCTGCCTCTCCACAATTCATAAGGAGTCTTGTTGTGAACTTTGATGATGAGGGAGCGGTTCTGGGTGAAACATGCGGTATTGACAGCTTCGGCCCAGAAGTACTTGGGAAGCTTGGCTTCTGCAATCATAGTCTTCCCGGCTTCAATCAAAGTTCTGTTCTTTCTTTCCACTACTCCATTCTGTTGTGGAACTCCAGCGGCAGAGAAATTATGATCAATTCCATGATCATCACAATATTGGGCAACACCATTGTTTGTAAATTCGGTTCCATTATCTGAACGCACGGCAACAATGTCATCCAATTTCTGAGTTTGGAGCTGTCTAAAGAGAGCGGTTACGATGCCATAAGTATCATCTTTAGAGGCCATCATTTCCACCCATGTATATCTTGAATAATCATCAACCACCACAAGTGTATAGCGGTTTCCTCCTATACTGGCGGTTGGGACAGGTCCAAATAAATCCATGTGCAGCAGTTGCAAACAGCGGTTCGTTGAAGGTGCGGTTTTACTAGGAAATGACTGTTTGGGCTGCTTTCCAAGCTGGCATGCTTTACACTTTTCATCATGATGGTCAGCCACTTTGGGTAGTCCTTTTACTAGACCATCCCTGTGCAGTTTTGCTAGATACTTGAAGTTCAAGTGGCTGAGCCGCTTATGCCATAACCAGCTGCTTTCACTTATATTTTTGGCTACAAAACAGAGGTCAGCAATAGAAACAATATTGCTTAAATCTATATATAAACATCACCTGTTCTGTTGCCAGTCAGTAGAGTGACTCCAGAGGAAGCATCTTTGATATAACAGCTAGTTGATGTGAAGATGCAGTTCATTCCTTTGTCACAAAACTGAGATATGGAGAGAAGGTTGTGCTTGAGTCCTTCTACTAGTGACACATTTTCAATAGTCACTTTTCCTCGTTTGATTGCTCCATATCCTACTGTTTCTCCTTTCTTGTTGTTACCAAACACTACTGGGGGACCTTTCATTTGGATGAAACTGCAGAGTAGTTCTGAATCTCCAGTCATGTGTCGTGAGCATCCACTATCCAAATACCAGAGATCCTTCTTCTTCTTAGCGGTTCCAGCCATAAAACATGAAATCTGAAAAATAAACATGAAAGGTTTTGGTCCCCCTTATTCCTTGGGTCCTAGGGTTAGCAGCTTTTTGGGACCCACACCTGTTTGACCTTAGGATTTTTACGTCCCTTGGCATTGGGTGTGAATCTTAAAAGACAATGACCAGCACTATGACCAAAATCGGCACAAATAGAACAATGAATTAAGCCAGGTTGTGGTTGCGGTTTTACAAACCCATTACTGACCTTCGGTTTCTCATGTTTTACTGGGTCAGCGGTTTTGGCTTTAACAAAGTTAACCTTCTTGAGTTCACCTTTCTCTTAGGTGCGGCTTTAGGAAATATAACAGGATATTCCTTAAACCGACTAGGAGCGGTTTCATCACTCAATACTTCCTTGGTTGCCTCAGCCGCTGTGGATTTCTCTTTCCACTTTGGATCTCTCCCAGTCTGGTTTTTAGGATACTCATAGAAATAATTTTGCTTTTTAATTTCTTGTGTTGAGCCCTTTTTACCAGCATGATTCACCTTAGGAATTTCTTTGGTTTGTTCAGTTGGTTTCACACCACCTTCAGCACAGAGACAAGGACACTTACACCCATCATCAGTTTTAAATCCTAATCCACTTTTCTCTTAGAGAGAATTTGTGAATTAACGATTTGTTCCATGGTGACACCAGACTTAGTCCACACATCGGTCACTTTTTGAAGTTCATCCCTTTATGCAGTAAGATCATGGATTCGGGTGTTAAGTACCTCGGTTCTGTCCTTAAGGTAGCGGTTTTCTTCCACAATAGAAGCTATCCCAACAATTTGGAGCTTGAGTTTTTCAATCTCCTCCTTATGGGACTTGCACTCTTTTTGGGAATATTCAAGTTCCGCCTTTTTAAGCACAGTGTGTTGTTGACAAATAACATTAGCACGTTCAAGTACCTGGTCATCATGGCTTTGTTCGGTTTGATCCTCAGGAGAGTAGTTTGGTGAAGTAGGAGTTTTGTCTTGTTTAGCTTCAGGAGTTCTTGGTGAAACTGACTTCATTTGATGGAGTGGCAGTGGAAGGCTTTCGTCAATTTCAACCTTTTCTTCAAATCCCATTAGGCAAAGATTTGCAACTCCTTCATCTTCATCACTATCATCTGTATCAGAACCCATCCATGTTAATGGTTGTTCTCCTTGTTCAGCAACCATTCCTCTTCTCTTGAAAAACTTTTTGTTGAACGGTTTCTTGGCAGGAGCGGCTTCATAGCGCGGTTTGGGACAACTGGAGGCAAAATGACCTGGTTGTCTGCAGTTGTAACAAACAAGATCATCCCTTTTCTTAGCATCAGCTGCTTTGTTGAATCTGGTTGGAGGGACAAACTTTGCAGGGCCGCCTGACTGAAATTGAGCTCTGTTCTTTCTGAACTTGGTGTAGTTTTTCACATAGAGAGCAAACTCGTCATCATCCATGTCATCAAAGTCAACTTGAGTAGAACTGGATGCTACACTTTGAGAATTTTGAGATGGAGTGTAGGATTGATGAGATTGCTGAGGTTGAGAATAGGGTTGATGATGTTGAGGGTAAGGTTGATGAGGCGGTTGGTAATACTCTGGAGGTGCGGTTTGAGAAATATATCTTGGAATATTTGGATCAAAAGAAGCGGTTTGTAAATGGGTATTAGATGCGGTTTGATGGTGATCTGGATTGTAAACTGGAGATGTGGCATTGTTGAAAGCGGCAAGAGAAAGAGACTTGAATCTGTTTTCGGTTTCATGAGCTTCCTCAAGCTTGAATTCAAATACCCTTAGCATGGCATAAAGATGACGAAGATCAAGAGCTTCCAGATCTTTGTTGTCTTCAATGTTGGTAGTTTTGATCAGCCATTTGCTACCAAGAGATTGCATGAATCTCATGTTCAGGTCAGTATTGGAATACTTGTGCCCTAGAGAGAAACATACATTGACAATTTCCACGAACCGCTCATAGCATTGGCGAAGAGATTCCTTTGGGTCTTTGACAAAGTAATCAAAGAGCCTTCTCTGTTGGTAGAGGCGGTTCTTCTTGGTGTCGGCATCTCCTTCCAGAAAGTCAATGATGCCATCCCATGTTTCTTTGCGGTATTGCAATCTAGAACCTTTGAGTGAGTTCTTAGATCAATAGCTGATACAAGCATGGACATAGCTCTACCATCAAAGTCCACATTCCGTTGATCAGTTTCGGTCCATTCAGCTTCCGGCTTCTTGATTTCCGCGGTTTGTCCAGTTGTACCTGCATCTGGGTTAGCCTTCATCGGGACATAGGGTCCATTAACAATTGCAGTCCATAATCTGCGATCCTCAGATATCATGTGCTTCTTCATCCTATCTTTCCAGAAGATGAAACTATCTTCATTAAGAATAGGTAAGTGATTAGAGTTGGATGTCTGCATCATATGGGAGTTTATGTTTGCCATTGGATCAGCACCCAAGCAGTTAAGCTTGTAAAATAATTTTTGGTGGATATGCTCTGATACCACTTGTTGGTCCCAAAGGGCAACAAGGGTATAGAACCGATAGAGGGGGGGTGAATAGCGGTTTAAAAACTTTTTCGAAATACCCTTGAAAATCAACCAAGTACTTATCAGTTTGGTCTATTGCGGTTTAAAGCACTAGAACCGCTCAGATAAAATGCATAGCGGAGTTTTGCGGTTTTGGCCAAACTGAATTATAAAGAGTAGGGCGATTTAAGTGGTTGAAAATGGAATGATGCAACTGACAAGGCACAACTGAAGTATCACAAAAGTATGCAAATCATTTATCAAGTCATTTCACATAAAAGTAAATAAAGCTCATAAACAGAAATGTAAATGACAAGACAGAAATTAAAGATCAAAGACACACAATTTGAAGAGGTTCGTTCTTGAAAGAACTACGTACTCTACCTAGGTGGTTAGCCTAGGATTTTCTAATAGCTACTAGACTTGTATTGATTTAGAGGAGTTTTTACAAGATTACAAACGAATCCAAACTCTAAATAAACAATCTAACCTAACAATGCTATTATAACAACCTGTGTTTTCGAGGTATATAATCTATAAGAAAATATACTCTGGGTGTATAGTGTGGAAAGAAATCAAGAGCTCAAAATATCTAAGTGATGGTGAGCAAATGATTACTTTCTGTGCAAGGCTGAGTTGTGATGATTTGAAGGCTTGAAGCTTTGATGAAGAACTCTGGGTTTGCTAAGGAGATGATGAAGATATGAATATCTGGGTTTTCAATCTTCAAAGCAAACTTGAATACTTGGGATATTCTCTTTGAAGCTCAGCAACCTTCATTGTTGAGAAATGAGGCTATTTATAGTGAAGGCATTAGTGACCGTTGGACAATGAGGTGAGTCATTGTATGGCGGTTTTATGCGCTGTCACAATCCCATTGGTTGACCTGTCACTGTCGTCCTTTGCTTTTGCTTTGTGGCAGGAAGTTGTTGGATCACTACCTGACATTGTCCTTTTAGTTGTTGGAAAAGTACAACGGTAACTTTTCAAAAAGTAAGACAAACCGACATTCCAAGAATAACTGAAACATGACTTGAAGTTTAAGGAAAAGTCACCAGTCATTCATTTACGGTTGAAAAAGCGAATGTTTGTCTTCAAGGAGTAAATGACAGTAATAACTTCTTCAATATCTTGGTCGGCGGTTCCACCAGATGCATGTGCGGTTTCATGAATGAAGTTGAAGTGCGGTTTCATCAAAGACACAAACTGCGGTTTGATGAAGGATTTAAGGCACCATGCTGGCGGTTTTGAAGACGGCGGCTTGAGGGACACTAAACCGCTATGAATAAACCGAACATAACTCATCCTAACTACTAAACATATAGAAATGGACTTGTCTAAAAATTGAAGTAAAACTTCATTACATGTAAACCTAAAGTCCATGAAAAGACACGTGGAATGGGTCAATCAAATCAGGTGGGTGTACTAACAATTAATCCTAACAATAGGCATTATTATAAAAAGGAGGGTTAGGACTCCCTTTTGATACTGATGTAGGTGTCGTGAATGCTGCAGAGGGTGTCAGGACAGCTTCAACAGGATTGCTAACCACACTGTCAGTATGAACTGCGCTAGGCATTGGTATGAATCTCACTATGTCAGTCAGTACTCTAGTATCCCTATTAAAGCTGAGCATCCTAGGCTGAAATGGTGAAAACAGGTTGGATCCCATGTTGGGATTAGTAGCTTGTACAACACTAGGGTAAGCGTTCTGATGTGATCCAGATGAACCAGACTGCATCGTAGAGACTTCAGGTTGCAGCCTGGTGACAGTATTCATCAACAAGGTTGAAGTATCATTCTGGGACATCATTTGTTGCTTTAACTGGTTCATCATGTTGGTCAAGTTGGTAGCGATGTCCAAAGGGATTTCTTATGACGTTCCAGAAGACGATCCAACTTGTACCTCAGTTGAACCTGTGGCGAAGGCGATGCTAGCATTCTGAATTGAAGTTTGAACCCCAGTTGTGGCTGGGATCGGTTCAATTCTCCCACCTGCTCTGACTGAAGTTCTGGTAGTGACTACTCTGGTGCTCTGGTGACTCATCTTGAATTTCTAAGAAGCTAAAAAATCAATATTCCTACGGATGGTGCCAAATTGTTTTGGTCAAATTTATGCAATTCCACTTATGTAAATAGAATTGGGCACAATGGAGTAAAGAACTTGAAATTCAAGATGTATGGACAAAAGATTTAACGAGGGAAGTCCTTGAACAACTTGTTCACCGGCATAAAACCTCAAAGATCGAATTTTATTAAGCTTTGATGGTGGTACATTGAATGTAAGTAAAGAGAGAGTATAGGGCGTGAGAAGTGTGTGAAATATAAGTGATTCTCTCTCTTTAAATACTAGTAAAAATAAATAACAAATTGTAAAATCTTATCCCTAACATCTTGGGTAGTTGGTTGTGGACGTGGTCAAGCTATCCTTTGATTCATCGGAGATTCTCTGAACGTGTGTAGATAAAAACATGTGACGTTATTGACTCAGTCTTCCAAGTCTCTAGATCTGCTAGTTTGGTTCCTGAAAAATAGGAAAATACACAATAAACGCTTTTTATTCAAGATGAAGGTTCAGATTGACTGTTGAAGCTTCAGGTTGCAAGATGTAACTGGTTTTTCTACCCCAAACAAAAATCACAAATTTTGTCTATTAACACATTAATGATTGTAAAAAGACAAATTCGCAACCATAGTTTCAATTGGACCGTGAAAATGAATTCAAATAAAAAAACCAACGTGACTTTCGTATCTTTATTTCAAAATTAAAACGAGTTTGATTTATTGCCTGTATTTTTTGTGTTTTTTTTTTTTTTTTTTTTTTTTTTTGATTTTTGATTTTTGATTTAACTAATGTTTGTACATAAATTAAGAAAGTCATTCAATTGAGGGCCTACATAATCTACTTCACCCACCATATCATTTTATGAGAATTGTTTGTATCAATTATGCCCCTAACTCACACATTGCCACATTCCATACACATTAGTATACTACACTCCTCCTCTCCCGGTTTTGACATTTGAATTTTTCATGTTCCTTACATCTTTCCATTCTCTTCAAGCAACTTTATGAGTTCTTCGTCACATTCTCTATAAAAATGGCTTGATTATTATTATGCCCATGTCTCGAAATTAAATCGTTTGCTCAGCTCATTATTTCATTTTCCAAAAATACATCTAGGTTTTGATTTACTTTCTCAAGAACATGGCGCCCAGTTTTGTCCATTGTAATGATTGACCAGTCAGCCACATCTCGTACCTTGGCTAAGATATCGATGAGG
Source organism: Campanula takesimana (assembly GCA_026119855.1). Lineage (NCBI taxonomy): Eukaryota > Viridiplantae > Streptophyta > Magnoliopsida > Asterales > Campanulaceae > Campanula > Campanula takesimana. Next base: position 476,466 of record JAOWBW010000569.1, on the reverse strand, counting down.
TTGTTGTAGGAGGAGGAATACGGTGGTGGTAGTTGTTTTCTACCCAGGTGAAGGAGAGTGCGATTTCGGAAGCTTTTTTGAGTCAAAGGAGGGTTTGGTCTCCATTTTATCCCTTGCACATTTCCCCCTTTGCGACTAGGAATTTTTTGGTTGCTAAACAATGCGGACGGCATTGATGCAGGCTTTTGTTGGGAGACGTCAAGCGCTCAACCGCAGGGCCGTCCCTAACAATTTATGAGCCCGGGTCGAAGTCAAACTAATGGGACCTTAATATTATTTACTCCCTCCATCCCACCGAATCAGGATTTTCGGGTTGGGCACGGGGATTAAGGAAAAAATGTTAGTGGAGTAGGTGCAGTGAGTATGAAAAGTGAAGTAGGAGAGAGAAAGTGAGGTAGAGAATAAAGAGTGGAAAGTTATTGTGAGTGTGAATGTGTGGTCTCATTAAATAAAACACTTCTATTTTTTATTGTCCTAATTCGAATTGGACACCCAAAATAAAAATTTGTCTTAATTCGAGTGGGACGGAGGGAGTATTTTTTTAAACTTAATTTTTTGGGCAAAATAACAAAAGTCACTCTAGAAAAAACGGTTTGATAACCAGAAAATCTATACTATAGTATTTTAAAGTTGGTCAAAACTACTATGGGAATGACACATAAGCAACAAAAGGGTTTCTCTTGATCGTAAGGCTTTCATGTGGATGATTGTTCAAATTCCAAAGTCTTTTGACATTCGGCTACTTAGATAATAAGAGTAGTTGATAACAATAGGTATGGAATGGATACTATTGAATCACTTTTCTTTTTACATAAGTTGTATAGAAAACATATATAAAGAGAAGAGTATTCTATAAGAACATGTTGATATCTAATAGAATTCATACTTATATATATAGAATAGAAGTATACATTAGGTAGGTTGTGCATTTAAAGGTGTGACTTTTGACTTTTCAACTAATCAAACTTTATTAATCAAATAATATGATAAAACTAAATGCACTTCAAGTTGGTGCATGAATTACATTAAAAGTGTGACTTTTCAATTGATCAAATTTCATTAATCAAATGATAGGATAAGACAAAATGCATTTCAAGTTAGTGAATGAATTACAATAACTACACCTAAATGAAATAAACTAATAACGAATATGAAAGATTATATATATTTATTTCAAACATATTTTTTTGTAATTCTCCATTCAATACCTACGTTAGCTTGAAGATGAAAGGACCTAAATGACTCTTAATTTTGGGATACATATGGTCTTTCCACGGAATATATAATATTAAAACGGAATATTGTGTTTATTGTTGTATGACATGAAAGACTTTCTCCTACTTCTCTTCTTCTTTATACATTCATATCAATTATTCTATTTTTTTTTTTAACATTCTATTTCTCAGTCTATGTATATGGTTTAATTTAGCTTTCACTAACTTCTCACAAAAAAAATTTGTTTTTTTTTTCCTTTAGGTTGGAAGATAGTTCTTGGACAAATTTTGATGAGCAAGAATACATTAGTTTGATTGAGAAAAATTGCATCATTTGAGTAAGTTTCACCTCTATAATTTTTGCATATATTATCTCATTGGATTTTCGCTTATCATTTTATTTTACTATTACCTCCGTCCAAAATAAATATTTATTTGTTCTCTTCATAAAAAAAAACACAATATATTTATATTAAGACGAAATAAGTTTGATTTTACTTTACCCACCAAACTTAACTTCTTAGGTATGTGAAGTACTTAAATTCATTTATACAAATTCGTTATAGAACCTGAAAAGGTCGACATAATTTATTTTTTTAATTGATTTGAATATAACCAATTGGTTATTTTTATGATATTTGTTATTTGAATTTAGTTCTGATTTGAGTTTAAAAAATTATTTTACATTTTGGTGAGTTATCCTTTTAATTGATATGTCTATATATTTTCCTTTTTATCATAATTTTATTTGAGAGTTAATTTTGGTCTTCGTTGATGTTTTATATATTTTGATTATGTTTTACTAATTAATTTTAATTTATTCTTTATCTTTTACTCCAGATTATGTTTTGGAGTTGTAGATTTTAATACAAATTATGTACATATCAATGTAATACAATTGCAAGTATTAACTTGCAAAAATGAGTTACCAAGTTATATGAACTTCACATCCATTTTCAACTAGAACTTTTTCTTATTTTTATGTGATTATAATTTTTTTTCTTAAATTTTTTATTGTTTAGTGATCCAATTTTCTTGATGAAAATACATAATTTACTTCATTTGTCTTTATATACTTAGAGAGGTAATTATTAAATATATTTAATTTATAATTTTTATTATAAATATCAAATTAATTATATAAATTAATTTTGTATAGACACATATACACTTTCTATCCCACCATATGAAACTTTACAAAATGTCCTCTCCATATTTATAAATTACTGATTGATCCATGAAAATATTATTACTTTATACTATCAAGATAATACTTAATAAAAAAAAAAACCACTCATATTTTTTAATTACAAATGATGTCGGTATGCTAGATCCCTTGCGAAGCACGGGATTGTTGCTAGTTCTAAAAATATTTATTCTATGTAAAAAGTCCCACAATTAATTTTCAATACCGAAAAATCCACAATTTAACAATATAATTAATATAATTGAATTTGGGGATTTACATAAATGAAAATTTTTTTTTTTTTTTTAAATAGTGACGTGTTACGAATTGTTCATATATTATCACTGCCATAATTATTTTTAGAGTTATTATTGAATTATAACTTTTAATAGTTTTTTAAATCTATTATTAAGAATATATTTAAAGTTTTATTATTAGTGTTGTTATATGTGCATTACACGTGCATCGCACAGTTTTTAAGTATTATAACTATAATCGTTTTTACAATATTACTATTATACGTGCATTACACATGCACACACTATTTCTAAAAAAATATAATAACAATCATGATAATTAGTTTCCACATATTACAGTAATATGTATATGTGTATATATATATATATATATATATATATATATATATATATATATGATATTTGAGGTTTTACATAAATAAAAAATGATTTTTTTCTAAGTACAAACGTATTGCGAATTGTCCATATATTACCACTGTCATCATTACTTTTAGAGTTATTATTTAAGATATATTTAAAGTTTTATTATTATTGTTGGTTATACGTGCATTACACGTGCATCGCACGGTTTTAAAATATTATAACTAAAATCGTTTTTACAATATTACTATTATCAGTGCATCATATACATTCATTTTCAACACTCTCTGTATATATGTTACTTAATGAAATTCTGTTATTTTCAACACTCTTTGTATACATGTTACTTAATGAAATTTTGTTTACTTCAAGAATATTGTAGAAGACGAAGATCTTAAGAAGATATAGGTGAAGATGTGGGGACATATTCTGCGCAATCCTGTCAATGGTGGGATATGCGTAGACACTGCAGGCTATATTCTGACTTTTATTTTGAATATCCCCATCGGTGTAGAAGAAGTGTGTGGTAGATTCCACGGCAGCAACGATCGGCGTTTGTTGAAGGTAGTATACTGAAATGAAGATTTTGGTCTCGTTCTATTATTTGTTCAAAAAAGAAGGAATGAACGCCAATAACCATTTTCGTGTTTCGATTTGCAGGGGCGAACAAATTTAGAGATAGGGAAGGAAGTGTAGGGTTACTGCACCGAAGCAGGATCCTTTACATATATCGCCGCAGGATTTGCTGTCGCCGGTTCAGAAGTGGCAAAGTCAAGTGTCCTAGTATGGATTCGACTAGGCATGTGATCAGAGGTGATAAGATAGAAGATGTACTGGATCCTACTATCAAATGCCTTCGTGTGCATCACGTCATCGGTGAAGTTGACAATGATGATGATGACGTTGATCGCAAAGTGTATTTAGAAAATCTTCATCCCAGGATGCCTTTGATTCATACGGTGCGCCTTGGCTGCCCATCGTCTGAATCTGGAAGTTACAGTTGCCCAATATTTGATGACGATAAGGGAATTTTGGGTCTCACATTTTTTGTAAAGGTGGTAATGAGTACACATTCCCAAGCAATTTCTGCGAAAGGTTTTTTATCACGCAATGGAGAAAGGGTTGAATTAGATTTAGATGAGAAGGGAATTAGAAGAATAGATTTAGAACAAAGACTAGAGAAGAGAGAAATAGAACAGAATTAGAGAGGAGATTTCGATGAGATTAGCATCAGCGAAGGGAATTGATTTTTTTTTTGTTTGTTTGTTTGTTGAATCTGATCTGATTTCAGTGGCAACGAAAGGATAATTTTCGACTCCTATGATTAATGCCTCCTATTTTGTTCAGATTTCATGTACATTTATGCCAAAATTGCTATCAAATTGAGATATCCAACCCCTCCCCCACTTACTTTTTGTTTCGGAGTAAATGCTAACGTTATTGGTTTGGTGCGGATATGTGTGTGTATTTGGTTTTAAAATCAAGGCTGCAAGGACAAATTGACTGACCTACAAGGCCTCAACGCCCGTCTCTCCTTCATTCGGACAGCTGGCTATCCATTGCACAAATGAAGACGTTCTCTTAAGCTGTTGTTGATGCTATATAAAAGCTTATGAATATGAGTGAAATGGAGAAGAGGAGGAAGATTAATGAATGGATGAATTGTTGAATATGAAACTACGAAAAGTTTTTGTCGAATGAGGAAGGGAGGGAAATGATTGAGAGGTTAGGTATTATTTGGTATGTCAATTGATATCCCATCTTTGTCATCTATTGGGTCCTTCATTATTTGACTGTCTTCTCACTTCTTTGTGTTTGCTTTTGATTGTTTTCAGATCAATGAAGTTGAAACCTGATGCTCACTGCATAATTAAGGTTGCCCACATGCTGGAATCCCTGATAGATTCTAAACCTTTTCTTTTACGTTGTTTTTTATTTGGGGTCAATGTTTCTTCTTTAATTTTTGTATTTCCTCTTTTCCTATATCGATTGTGTGTTTAGGTCCTGTAAAAGTGTGTGTTGATGGTTCAAAGAGGAAGAGTAATGATGGCAGTAATCCAGATGACAGGGTAAGAATCGTGTTTAAGTTTGTTGTTGTAGATTACTTGAGTAAATTTGTACAGTGAATGAATAATATTTTTTTTAAATACTCCTGAGTTCAAGGAAATTGGGTTTAGAGTAATTGCGTTTAGACAAAAGCGATGTAAACTTTATTGGGTTAATGACAATTTAGACCCTGAAGTACCATACCACCCTTCCAAGCGAACCCCGATGTGTTATTTTTGTCAAATCGGGTCTTGATGTTTTTAAAACTCGCCAGTTAGGGCCTTTTTGACGGATTTCGTTAGAAAGTCAGTTAAAAGGCATGTGCCATGCACGTGACTAACGGAATTGGGTGACTTTGAATTGATATTAGCTATTAAGGGCCTAATGAAAATTCTAAATTCAAAAGGGCTAAAATAAAAATAATTATCAAACTTTTTAAAAAAAAATTATTAAAAAAAATCATTGGATATAAATAAGTAATTACTTCATTAATTATTATATTAATATTGTAAAATAAATTTTTTTCCAAATTTTATGTGAGGAATATAAATAATTAAAAAACACTATGATGATTTTAAAATGAAACAAAAAAACATAGGGATAGTACTAAATTTTAATTAAATATGGAGCATTTCTTTGTGAGGAATATAATTAATTTTTATTTTCAATTTTTTTATTAATATCTACTCCCTCTGTCCCACCCAAAATAGGACGTTTTGCCATTTTGGGTGTCCCACTTATCATACTCACAAAAAAATTTCATTTATTATTCTCCACCCACTTTCTCTCTCATTCATACTCACAACACCTACTTTTCAAACAACTTTTTATAATAAAAGATTATTATTCCTTAATCCCCGTGTCGGGACCAAGAATCTTATTTCGGATGGGACGGAGGGAGTATATTCACAAATTTTTATAGTTCTAAAATTTATATTTATATTATCAGTAAAAATTTATAAAAAACAAACATTTTAGATATAAAAAATCAGTTCCTTAACAATTTTTTAGCATATTATTCGAAAGATTTAAAAAACCCACTTTTTATCTATTCATCTAGAAAAAAAAAAAAAAAAAAAAAAAAAACCCAGTCAAACTCAGCCAATTGCACACCCTCTTTACACCACCAACACCAGCCACCAACAAACATACCACCGTCCACCAACCCACCACATCACCACCAGCGCCCACCACCATCTACCACCACCGGAAATCAGAAACACCATCCACGACCATCCGTCATAAACACATCACCATCAAACTTACCACCGTGCACCAAAAAAAATCCCCAAATTCGTCAATATTAACCTAACACAAGAAAAATAATAATCTTGATCTGCTTCCATTACCCAGAAAATAAGCTCATCTTCTTCCTCACAATGCACCAACATCACTCAACAATATTAACCCAACACAAGGAAAAAAAAAAACGCCCCAATTTCCCCTTCTTCGCATCACAGTCAACCAAAAGAAACAACAGAAATTGGGAAGGGAATTAGGGCCGTCGTCGAGAACGAGATGTATAAATGTGGAAGTGAGAACGTCGCCGGCAAAATTGGGAAGAGAATCGTCAGCCATAAAGTGGAGGCGGGGTAGAGAGAAGGCGCCATGGGAGGAGCGGATCGAGTGGCCAGAGTCGACTGAAGGGGCCGAGGAGGCGAGATCTGCCGACGACGGACTGAGAGGAGGGGGCGGACACGAATCCTCAGATCTCTACAACGACGGCCGTCTAATCGCCGGCGTGAGTCGGCGTTCGCCGGTGATGGCGATAAACAGAGAGAGAGGGAGATATAGGGAGAGAGAGATGACGGCATAGTGATTTTTGGGAGAGAGAAAAGTGGGAGATATAACTTATATATTTTTGTTCCTTCCCCTTATTTTTAGACTATGTCATTTATAACCCTTAAAACCTAATATCAATTCAAAGTCACCCAATTCCGTTAGTCACGTGCATGGCATGTAATGCCCGTCCTAATTCCTGTTAAATTTTTGACTTGCATAATTATATGCTATTTTATTTGAGTTAATTATTTAACTAATTGAGAAAGTTTAAGCCCTAAGTGTTCAAAATTGAAACATTAGGGTTATTTGTGAAAATTAAAGTTTAGGGGACTAAAATGCTCAAAGTGGAACTTTAAAGGCCTTTTTGTTAAAAATGAAACTTGGAGGGCCTAGTTGCAATTCTTGAAAACTTGAAAAGGATAAAACAATGGTTTGCCTTTCTCATATCTGTTTCCCCCAAATTGTTCTCGTATGTTCTCTCTCTGTCTCAAAGAAAAGTTAGGGTTTACCCTATTCTCGACCCCTCTTGTTTAATTATGCCTCTGTTCGAAAATCCGACTTCGCATAAATGCTCAGGGCGGTGAGTAGGGCATTTCCTGCCAAACAGAAATTAGTTTGGGTGAATTTGATTTTGGAGTAGGTAAGTCACTAGCTCCCCCTTGCTTGTAATAACATGTCTATATGTTATTCTTGATACTTGTGCTTGTCAATTTCGTGATTTGAATGATTTTTGTGATACTTGTAATTTTGGGACGAAGGGGGTATTACTATATTGATAGTCAATTCGTGGAACAAGTGAAAGAATCCTTCTTGATGTGTTTCAACCTGGGAATATGTTAGTATAATTATACTCCTAAATTTGGGACGACAAAATATTAACTTGATTTAAATATTATTAGAAAAATTGTACCATTATTTGTGGTACGGGGAAATGAATGGAAGTATCTCTAAATGTTTATATTAGTATATTAGAAAATTATACTTATACTTTTGGGACGGTGAAATATTTAAATGGAATAAAAGAAAATTATTCTATTATTTGTGGGACGGTAAAAAGAATGAAATAGTGTCCTGGGTGTGCTAAGTACTCCTAGGTAGTGTACAAGTGTTAGTAAAAGTATACTCTTACGCTTGGGACAGACTATTGTAAACCTGGGAAAGAAATAAAATTTCGAGATTTTAGTACCTTGGGCGACCGCCCATGTTTGGCCAGGCGACCGCTCATTTATCTGGAAGATTTTTCTCTTGCAAAGTCTTGTTTTGGGCGACCGCCCATAACCTTTTGTGCGACCGCACACCTACCCTGATGAACAAAAGTCTTGAATAAAGTTTGATTAAGCTAGAAATAACCCTAGTTAAGGTATATAGCCTTAGTATAAGATGTCCTAGCACGTATTGTGACACCTTAGGGGCATCAGAAGTGAATCGTGAACATGATTACTCATTGAATTAAACTGAGAACTTAAGTATAAGAGTAACAACTCTTCTTTATGCCTTGAAAGTTCTATAAACAAGCACTAATGTGTTATGCTTGTCTTGAAATCAATGTTTGTGTACCTTAGGGGTACTAGAACAATGTCTTGAGCTTGAACATCCAAAGTATAAGATTAAGAACATGTAAGTATGAGATGTATAACTCATCCACTTAGCTTGAACTTGAAGTATAAGACAATTAAATCTTGTACATGACTTGAATATCCAAAGATTGGAATAATAACTTGAGTATAAGATAATTAATTCCTGTACATGTCTTGAACATCCAAAGAATTGGATTGAGAACTTGAATGTAAGATGATAAAATCTTGTACATGACTTGAAACCAATACACGTGTATGGTAATGAACTTGAAAGTGCTATGAACAAACACTAATGTGTTAGAACTATCCTTGATGTGTATGTGCAAATCTTGCACATAATTACTTGATAGAATGTGGCTTGTTGACTACTTGATACTTGGTATTAATAACCAAAGAGTTAGAATGTGGAACTAGATAGAGAATGAACAACTCAAAGACATACTTGAATCTAATACGTGTGTATTGAAAGTGCTATGAACAAGCACTAATGTGCTAGTAATTAGTTTTAATCGTGCATATACTCAATGAAGTATATAAAATATAAAGAAGATATCATGTTCTTGCGATGAGTTCCTAAAGAAAGAGGGACTAGTGTAATATGAAGATAATTCATAAAACAATGATAATAGAACACAATATATGTTGGAAAATGTATTCGATGATTAGCGATAAATATACGCGAAATATGATTATGACTAGGTACAATACGACTTATTCGACTACGTGCTTAGAGTCTAAGATGTTGGGCTCTACTTGAAAGTAAGGGTATCGTGATAGACACATTAGTGTGTTAAATATTATATGAATATGTACGTGTAAATATTTCATATGACAAAGTGATATAGTATGACATACCCTACTACTTGGTTGGGGTCTGTTATTAATAGACTCTAATTTGGCTTGATTGTGTTACGTGGACACATTATGTGCCATTGTTATACTGATTTGTATTTGCAAATATAGCATACGTGTACTTGTATTTGGTGAGCACATAATTACATGGTTCCTGAAGAGCTAGTCCACTACTTTTGGACTTAGTTATATACTCTTGGAGTTCAAGTAAACATCTACTTGTGCATTCTTATGTGAGTCCAGCTGGTCACCTTTCTTGCTCGGAGATGTATAGGTTCACGCTTATCATGAGGCTGGGGCCAAAGTGATAATCGGGTGCCTATGTATCTGCGCTTGACTCCTTACTACAGGCCATAGTAAGGGCATAGCTTCCTTTATTAGAGCAATACGCCTGATAAAAGTGAATGCTAAAACTCATGAACACCTCGTGAATCTTGTTCTTGTTAGTGACACTGGTTACCGGGTCCTCTTGTGTACTGCACAGCAGGAACTTGATTGATCGTGATTTGTCAACTGCAATAAGCAACGACAACAATGGTTTACTTGGGAGGAATAAGGTTGGAATATCCTTTGTAACGTGTTAGTTTAGCCTTATATGCTAGTTACTTGATGAGTTGGCTTAACCTCTCATATACTTGTTACTTGATGACATCTTGAGCATGATTACTTGATAATCTTCTTGATTTGCATGATTACATGATAACATGATATGTACTTGTATCTAGTAACTTACTGAGATTTATCTCACCCCGTTCCTTGTTTATTTGTTTCCCCCCCCCCCAGGAAAGCAAGTGGTAATACGTTGTGAGGCTCGACTTAGCAGGGTCCTACTTGGCAGGTTGTTCTTGTTGGGGATTGTTATCCTTTCCAGTTTTGGTGAGGACGATTTGGTATATTGGGTAGACTTGTATAGTGTTCTTGTAATGCCAGCATATGTGCTAGGCATGTTTTCCGCTGTGTACAACCATTTGGTTTAAATTTCTTGGTATAGAACTCGTTGTGAGCTATCTTAGCTCATTCCTCTTGAGTATATATATGATGTCATTTTGATATAAGCAGATGTCATTCATTTTCTTGTTTCTTGTTAGTCACGCGCACCAGGTTCGAGGTTCTATTAGGGAATCCCGGGACTTGGGGGCGTGTCATGGCACATGCTACATAACTGACTTTTTAACGAAATCCGTCAAAAAGGCCTTAACTGGCGAGTTTTAAAAACATCAAGACCCGATTTGACAAAAATAACACATCGGGGTTCGCTTGGAAGGGTGGTATGGTACTTCAGTGTCTAAATTGCAATTAACCCAACTTTATTTTGTGATTTGATTTGATTTCTTTATAGGTAATTGAGGTCCAATATATATGTACCTCCGACTAAATTTGCGTAATTTTGAAACAACCAAGACTAACATAGACATATGCACTTACAATACAAATATAATTTATGTATTTGAAACTTTGACAGGGTTTCATATTATTGTCGGTCCAAGTGTTGTGGTATAGACCCTCCAAACACAAACAGATCGCAAGAATATAATGCAAACCCAACAAGCAAGAATGATAAAAGAAGCAAAAACAGTAAAGAGAACATAAAGAATTGTTTACCCAGTTCGTCAATATTTTTGACTACGTCTAGGGGCACTACCAATCCAGGATCTTGCACTATAATATGTTAATTTGGAGTTACAATGAGTTATGGGTCGGAACCCTGCTTATATAGCCAACCTAGAATAAGACCTAAACTTAGACACAAAAGAAATCCCAAAAAGACCTGAAAAATATCAATTTTTCCCATCCAGGGGGGGTCTGCCCGGACCTATTCCTTGACCCGCTCGGACCTTGTTTACATCGGAAAATCCCACTTTTTCCCCAAGCTATGGTCCACCCGGGTTGGTCACCATGTCCGACCGGATCCACCTAGGTCCGACCGGGTCCCTATGGTGGTCCGACCGGATCACTCTTCACCAGCCTCCTTTGTATTTTTCCCTTCTTTTCTTCCTCGTGTCTCCATAGATCTCTATTCCAACAATCTCCCACCTAGAGATCAACCGCGTATACAAGCTCTGTATTTGTCTTCAACTTATACTTAGTGCCTTACTAGTGCTCACCTTGATCATGGTAGTGCCGCAAGCCCCGTTGAAGCTATGCATAGCTTCAACTTATCCTTGCTTGAGAAACATAGAGCCTTACCATCCGATCCACATTCTCGGTTATATCTGCACAGCGGAATATCCAGTCCTGGAGTATGAAGTTCATCTTCAGTGACCCCTTGATCTTAGTCATCATGAACCGTCCTGCTCCCACCCGAGTTTGGAATATCCATGCGAGTCTCATTCCATCACAGTATTCCTTGAACTCCTTGAGCTCATACTCCCCACCATTATCAGACCTCAAGCATTTAACCTTGAGTCTCGTCTGTGTCTCTACCAAGGCCTTCCACTTCTTAAACACCCCAAAAACTTTATCTTTCCCTTTTAAGAAGTAAACCCAAACCTTCCTTGTAGAATCATCAATGAAGGTCATGTAATGACGCACCACCTAGAGAAGTTACCGGAGTCGGTCCCCACAAATCCGTGTGAACCAATTCTAACTTTGCTTCCCTCAAAGCCCTACATGTCCTCGAGAAATTACTCCTCGCCTGTTTACCAAACACAGTCTTCGAAAATCCCCACGTCAACTATCTTCAAAGCCGATAGTCTTCCCTTTGAGCAAAGTAACTGCATCCCCTTCTCACTCATGTGACCCAATCGACAGTGCCACAAATCCGTATCAACCTTATCTGACGCTACCACGATACTATCCTTGGTGTTTTTCACTAAATACAATGTTCCTTCTTTATTACCTCGAGCGATCTCAGAATCTCCCTTAGTAATAACATAGTTCCTGCAGCCAAAAGTTACCGAGTAACCTTCTCCATCCAGCTGCCCAACTGATAACAGGTTCTTTTTCAAACACGGAATGTGTCTGACCCTGTGTAGATGTAGGACCTTAGCGTCCGATGCTTTTATTATGACATCCCCCTTCCCCTTGATTTCTAAAGGCTCGCCATCCGCTAGATAGACCTTTCCGAAATCACTGGAAGTATAATTTTCCATCTCCTCTGCATGACCGCATGAGTGGAATGATGCCCCCGAATCTAGCACCCATGATTCTAGCGCACTACTAACACTCAGAATTAGTACATCTTCATCCTCAGTTGCCACATTCTCCGATTTATCCCCTCGCCTGGGACAATCTCTCTTGTAGTGTCATAACTCCTTATAATGATAGCACTCAACCGATCCTCTTCCGACCCTTGGTATTTATTTGTTCTCCACGGCTTTACCCTTACCACTGATTACACTTTCCCTTGATTCCGTTCTCCCTTTGTTCCTAGAACCCGGCCTTCCCCTAGTAGTCGTAGCCAAAGCCGATCCCGAAGTAGATGGTGTCCCCAACTTCTTCATACGATTTTCTCGCTGAGAAGTAGATCCTTGACATCATCAAACTTCAAATTATTCTTACCCACTGAAGCACTTAACGCTGTCACCGTCCCGCTCCAACTCGCTGGTAAGGATGCTAGCAAAACCAAAGCATGAACCTCATCACCGAAAGTAATCTCCAACGTAGCTAATGAGTCTATAACATCCATATACTCATCGATGTGTTTAGCTAATGATCCTCCCTCTTGCATCTTAGATTCCCCATCTTGCGAATCAAATCAATCTTGTTGACTGCAGATGGTGTTTTAAATCTCTCAGTAAGATAATCAAGTAGCTCCCTCGTGGTCTTAGCCTTCTTGGTGGTTTTAGCGATCCACTTTGACAAAGTAGATCTAATCACCCCTAGTGTTTTCCTATCCAGGACATCCCAATCTTCCTGTTTTTTTGCCTTCTGGTTTGACTCCCAATAGAGGTTTATAGAACCATACAAGAGATCCTCTATTTGCATCCTCCAAAACGTGTAGTCAGAGCCATCGAAATTTTCCACCGCTTGTTTATCCTTGCCCATTCTTGTCTGCTTAAATAAACCCTTGGCTCGTCTAACCAAAGCTCTGATGCAAGTTGTTGTGGTATAGACCCTCCAAACACAAATAGGTCGCAAGAATATAATGCAAACCCAATAAGCAACAACGATAAAAGAAGCAAAAACAGTAAAGAGAACACAAAGAATTGTTTACCCAGTTCGTCAATATTTTTTACTACGTCTGGGGCACTACCAAGCTAGGATCTTGCACTATAATATGTTAATTTGGAGTTACAATGAGTTATGGGGCGGAACCCTGCTTATATAGCAAGCCTAGAATAAGACCTAAACTTAAACACAAAAGGAATCTCGAAAAGACCCGAAAAATATCAATTTTTCCCGTCCAGGGGGCGTCCGCCCGGACCTTGTTTACGTTGAAAAAGCCCACTATTCCCCAAGCTATGGTCCGCCCGGGTTGGTCACCATAACCGACCGGATCCACCTAGGTCTGACCGGGTCCACCTAGGTCCGACCGGGTCCCTATGGTGGTCCGGCCGGATCACTCTTCTCCAGCCTCCTTTGTATTTTTTACTTCTTTTCTTCCTCGTGTCTCCATAGATCTCTATTCCAACACCAAGCTCATCTTCCCCAACTAAAGCTACCCAAGTGCAACATGTTAACCGACGGGGACCAAACATGATAGCCCATGGTGCAGACCAATTCAAGAAGGATGACCCAAAGCAATCCAAGAAGCTCTCTACCTACTTCAATGCTGCCTACTTTGCCTTTTCCATGGGTGAACTCATCGCTCTCACACTTCTCATGTGGGTCCAAACCCATTCCAGGATGGACATCGGGTTCGGGGTCTCAGCAGCTGTTATATTTACGAGACTCTATCAAAAAATGACCCTCCCTTCGATTGCTCTTCAAGGCCATCTTTCTCACTATCAGAGAAGGCAAACTCACGAGGCTCAACAGCTAAGTTGATGGGAAAAGAAGTGGGAACTGTACAGTCAAACAACGCTGAAGCCAAAACCTAAAAGAGTTATCTTGTACCGGAGTCTAGACATAAGTTTTTCCAATCGTGGTTTGAGGAAGAGTTAGAAGAAGAGGAGGAGGTTCAGGAACTATCAACCATCGAAGGAGGAGATTTTCCAGAATTGCGAGTCAATCTGGAGCAGCTTAGATCTCTCAAGCAACCATGGATTCAGACTTTAGTGATCAAGCTAATTGGAGGACATCTGCCCTTTTTTAACCTAGCTAAGAGACTCGAAACACTTTGGAAACTTCAGCAATCCATTACGGTAATTGACCTTGGGGCTGGTTGTTATTCCGTCAAGTTCAACCATGCATCGGATTATTGTACGGCACTGGCGGGGGATAATGGTTCATAAATGGAAATTATTTCCGACCATCACAAGTTGTATTTTCAAAGTTGGCTGTCTGGATCCGATTGCCGGAGTTACCTGTTGAGTTTTATGACATCAACGTGTTAAATAGAATTGCAAAGTTGGTGGGGAAACCAATCAAGGTGGATGTACACACGGGTTTGATTGAGCGAGCAAGATATGCAAGGGTGTGCGTGGAAATAGATATATTTAAACCACTCATTTCCAAGATCAGGCTACAGGGACATATACAAAGAATTATATATGAGACAAATCATCTGGTTTGTATCTGTTGTGGTTGTTTTGGCCATAAAGCGGGTGGCTGTGTGATAGAATTAGGATAAGATATGGAAGAGGTTTATTGAGGTAGGGATGGTGGCCGGACCACCACCTGTGGTGGTGGCCGGAATCTGTGAGTGAGAGAGAGAGATAGTCGTGGAGAGAGATTAGGGAAGAGAGAGAAACTGATCTTGATATTATTGATTTGTTACTCATTACAATGAATGGCTGAGTTATATACTAACTCATCCACTTACACATTTAACCCACTTGCTCTAACAAACTATGTAACAAACTAACAACATTTCTAACAAACTAACTGACTTTTACAATTAAGTCCCTACACTTCCATTTATTACTATTTACTCCTTAATATCCCCCTCAAATCGTACACGCAACATTCGTGAAGTGTTCGATTTGAAGAATACAGTCAGGAATATAACAAGAAAACTAACAGAAACTAACTGACTTTTACACTCAAGTCCATACACTTTCATTTATTACATTACAGTCCAGGCCATAAATTGTTGAAACACGAATCTGCAGCAGTTGTAGTAGTTGAGAAGCCCAAACAGGAGCGCATCCCCGAAAAGCTTTCTCCATTGTAGGCAATTTGAAGGAGCAACACCATATTTGATGAACTCCCACACAATTTGTAATTGTTGTTGGAGGCAATTTACCTTCCAAAATCAATGAGAACCCGAGACATGTGTCACAAGTATTCCCAAAATCATTTCTACAATCGGATCTCAATCATAGAACAGAAACTATTTTGAAATATTTTTGTAATAAGGAGAAACAAATTTGATCTCCATCTTCTTTGACTCACCAATTCAGTGAGCTGTATTTGCAGAACAGAGGTAACTCAGTAAGTCAACTCCTAACTCACTGAGTTACAATCAAAACTCAACCAATATATTCATCATTCATCGATGAACAATCTAAGCCTACATTTAGGCCTTATTTTCACATCGTGAAGACATTTTGTAAAAAAAAAAAAAAAAAAACAAACAAATTGGCAAATCAAGAGTAACCTTCTAAACGACTCGTATTTTCAGATTCGGTCGCTCCTCTGGTACGAACGAACTATTTTGCCATCGTCTGAGAAGAAGGACTGGTGACTTTGTTGAACGGAGAAGAGGAGACGTCCGTCTCTGGTGACGAACAGATTATTCGACCGAAACAATTCGCCGCCGCTGCAACTGGAGATGCAGTCGGAGAAGATGCCGTTGCTATCAGGAGAAGAACCGGCGATAGTAGCTGTGAAATCGCCGAGGAACTGGAGAAAACTTCCAGATCTGTTACTGTATGAAGGATTCGTGAGGAGATTCATCAGAAATGGAGGTTTGCGATGGAGAACAGGTAGATATGGCCGGCGATTCGCCGGAGGTTGAACTGGTAGATTTTCGGTTTTGAAATTCTCAAAACCTAGGTATTTTTGAAACAAAAATTGATATTTGTGGAGGTATTGAGATGAGGATAATTGTTGAGAAGAAGATAGATCGACATTTCACCGGAATTTTTGAGAGATTTTGGTTTTGAAAATTCGAAACCCTAGATTTCGATTTGGTTATTTGCGGAAGCAATGGGCAATCAGGCCACCAAATCGGTGGCTCTGATACCATGATAGAATTAGGATTAGATATAGAAGAGGTTTATTGAGGTAGGGATGGTGGCCGGACCACCACCTGAGGTGGTGGCCGGAATCTGTGAGTGAGAGAGAGAGATAGTCGTGGAGAGAGTTTAGGGAAGAGAGAGAAACTGATCTTGATATTATTGATACTAGTGAGTAACCCGTCAAAATTCGACGGGAATAATAAACCTAATTAATTAAGAAAAGCTGATGTAAGACATTTTCATACTGAGATAGTGGTACGAAATCAAATAAGTGATCTAGTAAAATACCATACCAGTCCTAATCTCAAATAATATTCAACAATAATAGGAGACACAATTACATGTAGTCAATCACACAAAATCCATCCACTTCAGCCACTTGAAACCAACCATACAAAAATTCATCCACTTCAGCTATTAGGAATATTAATATACTATTCAAGTAAATATTTTGTATTTATTAACTTACCAAACTTAGGGATATTGTGTATAGTAATTAGGAGATTTATATCTTGTTAACCAAGTTAGATTAGTCTAGAATGTTTCATGTAACCCTATAAATATGTAACATATTGTTCATTAATAAATTGAGTCTTTCATATTCAAACTTTCTCTACCATGTATATGATTGACTCCGACTATCTCTCTCTAATCCTTGACATGCTATCAGAGCTATGATCCATAATGTGACTTCTCCACCAAAACCCTTTGCGGCAAAACCTTTAAGTCGCCCCACCCTAAACTCACCACCTACTTCCGTCATTACAGCACTCACAAAACTTTTTTTTTTCTTAATCTCCTTTTGGCCGGCAACCCTATAAACCCAGAACCAATTGTAAACAACCTTCCACTCCTACTTTCTCACCACTCAAATTCAACCCTTCTCTCTTGTTTCAGCCTTACACCCAAATCATCATCTTTCATGAAAAAAATAATAATCAAAAACCCAATTTCAAATAACCCACTCCCCTAAAAAATCAACACCTTAGACCAAATCCCAATTACCCGATCTACCCCCTCCTACAATTCTTCTTCTTCTTCTTCTTCTTCATCAAAGCTTTCTTCTTCCCATGCCTTTATAAATTTCTTTCTTTTAAAGTCTTTTTCTCTCTTTCTTGAAATAAGTAAATTATATTAATATTTCAAATCTTTTCCTTCTTCTTACAATCAATTTTTATTTCTTCTTAAAATCAATGTTTTTTTTCTTCGTCATTGAGGTGTAAAATAAAACCCTTATCCTCCGTCATTGCGACGTAAAGTCAACGTCATTGCAACGTAAAATCGTCTTGCGACATGGTTGCGACGTAAAATAAAAGTTTCTCTTTCAACAATTTTTTTTCTCAAATACCTCTCTCAAATATTTTTCTCCTTAATTCTTCTTCTTCTCTCTAAATTTTTACCAATCTCAATGTCACGTTGAGTATTATTTCTTCCCTTCATAAATTTTTCTCGTTCATAAATTTTCTTTCCCAATATTAAAACAAAGTTGGGTCTTCTAAACTCTTCTCATATTATATTCTTATTCTTACCCCCTTTCAACCTCAATTTTCTTCATTTCTTTCTTCTAAAATATAATTTCTTCTCCTCCCAAATACAAGTTTTTCTTCAGAAACCACATGCACGTCCGGGAACAAATCCGACTCCACTCGTTTATCAACACGCGACTCGTCTCACCAATATTCAAGATTGGACTTATCCAAGGATCGTCCATCTTGCGGGGGCATATTAGGAATATTAATATACTATTCAAGTAAATATTTTGTATTTATTAACTCACCAAACGTAGGTATATTGTGTATATTAATTAGGAGATTTATATCTTGTTAACCAAGTTAGATTAGTCTAGAATGTTCCATGTAACCCTATAAATATGTAACCTATTGTTCATTAATAAATTGAGTCTTTCATATTCAAACTTTCTCTACCATGTATGATTGACTCTGAATATCTCTCTCTAATCCTTGACATCAGCCACTTGAAACCGTAGTCACTCTTCAACAATTTCAGTTACTAGAACCTTTGACTTCTTCTTACCCTCAACTGATTTTGAGTAACCATCCATGAGACAATGCCTTCACAGCCAAACGAACTTAGTTAGCACAATATTGTTCTTGTTCTCTTTAATTGGTGCGACTTACAACTCATCTACACTTTTTTGTTTGTAAGTTAGATTAAGTCCTCCTTGAATCTCACAGTAATGAGAAATGATCTTCTTTATTTTTGACATTTTTCATTAGCCCATACAAAGCATGTTGTTTTAAGGTGCTCCGTTGATGCCTGCGGGAGGGTCTTGTAATATCTTGAAATGCCTCATCAGTGTCTTCCATGTAAGAGTGGCATGCTAACCACCTGAATCAAAAACCAACCAAATGGATACACATTTATGGTTGCTCAAATCTTAGTGATCCTAAAATCTTACTACCTGAGAGTACAAAAGTCCAAGGCTGCACATCAATCTTGGTTGGAAATTGTAAATTAAACTGGGAAGGAAGGAGTATAGACTAACGATTTCTCGGCTACCAGATTGCCTTGAAGCGCATCCACAAAAATTTGGCCTTAAAAGTGTATAAACAAAACATGCCTAGTGAAGCAAGTGTTAATATAATTGAAAAATTTTGAAGAGTCAAAAATTATTTTGCGACGGAAGGAGTATATGACTAAGAAGTACGTATATAATATGTTTCGTGGGTATACATCATATTTCTACTGTAAGGGATAAACTAAAGCGAAAAATAAAACAAATACAAAGAAGATAGAATAAAGGAGCATATCAACTAATTGACAGCTCCTCTCACAGTAGAATTTAATGCTCAATTGCTCATTTTGAATGTAAAAATCGAGATCTCTTATCGGGCCATTCTCTGAATAAGCACTTGGTCTACAAAACAAATACCAAGTTTCAAGCACAAATACCTTCACACAAAGGACACTATCCACAAATATTTAGATCTACAAAGTCAGAATGTCTATCTAGTGGTGAAAGAATTGAGGAGATTCTTGGTTTAGATACCTTTCACCATTTTCACTCGCAAGTAGGTTCATAACTTTAGTAGTGTCATACAGCAAAATATAAAACATCATTGTTGCCTACCCTAAACTATTGACTGCCACACTCTTATTAGAAGGTAACCTCCGTTCCTTAGATCCAAATAAGTAATAATAGAAGTGTTGCAAATAGATATATTAAAACTAATAAATATATTAAAATTTTCAACTTAGTAGCATTTAATTTTTTTCATATAGGGTAAAAGTATTTTGGGACGAAGTTACTTGAAATTTGGACATTCATTTAGGGGCGGATGGAGTAATAAATGAGAGGAGTACGTGAAAAGTGAAAATTAGTGTTTGCATAACATGCTCGACTTCTCATTTATATTAGATTTGACATATTCTTCAATAAAAATATCAACCACATCATAAATATAACGCACACCCTTTAATATGTGAACAAAAATAGTAGTATAATATTATTATTAAACAAATGGGTGTAATCATTTAGTTACCAAAAGCATACCAAGAGAGGAAAAGAGTCAGATTATAATGAATACGAAACTCAAAAAAATTACTATATGGTAACTAACAAACATAAACATGTATCTAATTTTTAGGCACATTTCCACAAATGAAGCCTTGTAATGGCATAAATCTGATTACAATAAAGTGACAGCAACACTTATTTAAAGAAAAAAAAACACCAAACGGATACTGCCATAAACTTGAAGGTTGCACACAATATTTAGTAATGTGGCAAGTTGTTACTCCAAGCAATTTGTGGCATGTTTTCAAACGCGCATTGTGACCGATGTTGTTATTGCTGCAATCAAATAACCGGAGTAGATGCCAACATGTTAAACGCAGTCAAGAAAAAATATTAAAACCCACAATTTAGCTTAAAATTTTACATCCACATTATTTGTTACTTGAAAAGTGTCTATTGAAAATGCGCATTTCATCACCCGAAATAAAACATGTTTTTCGCAAGACCTACTTGATGGATATAGAAGAAATTGTAAATTTGTAACTAATACGAATGTAAAAATATGCTATATTTTATATAGATACATTAACATTTTATTAAGTTTTAGTGCTAGAACTTAAATGCTTCAGAAATTTAAAAGTTTAGTCACTCGTGTTGAATATAATAATATTAGTATATACTTACAAATAATATTATGGACAATCCCACTCGCTCCAAAAATCAAATTAAATTCTTCAAAAATTTATAAGTTTATTCAGTTGTGTTGAACTTTGATTAAAATAATAATAATTATCTTCATGTAATTCTGAAAATCGTTATTAATGTACCAATAGAAACATTATCAATAGCTTATTTTTAGAACCAAATAATTTCTCGTAAAATGACGATCAATGTCCAATCAAAGTGACTAAAAATAAACAAAATTGAAATGCAACATTTATTTTAAGAAAATTGAGTAAATAAATTTACGCTTGTCTCACCGTCATAGAATACTTCTCAAACGACAAATGAGTAGATAAATTTTGACTTAAAATAAATTCAATCAAAGTGACTAAAAATAAATTAAATCATAATGATGATCAATGTTCATAAGATCTAGGCTCAGGACCTGCCTATTTAAACGTTGGTGTGAAAAAAACTGTCAATCTAAAATGGAAAACAAAAGTAAAATCAAAATATGGGAAACAAATACTTAAAGAAACATAAGACACTGTAATAGAATAATTAAAATTTTGGACATTCTAGAGGCACCTATAACAACCAATAAATATTCTGCATCACACGAGTAGGATTGGAGACCACCTTGTTATGAAACATTCTGAAAAATCTCCTTTATCATTAACTTCAACTTTTGCATCTCTTTCTAAATCACACCAAGTGTCTTGAAATATAATATGTGAAGAAAATCATGAACAAATACCATCTAAAGTGTAATTATCTATATTTACCCATCAAAAGAACAATGGAAAAAAAGAGAGCATATGTCAACAATAATCAAAGGAAGTCATTAATTATATTGAATTGTTGATATTTTATTTGCCCTCAATTGATTCTGAACCAAAATCACTACATTATTCTAAAATTTTCTATGAGATTAAAAAAAAGTAAAATAAAAGAATTATAGGGAAATAAAAAAGATCCAACAATATGCTAGCTTAAAAACTGAGTATAATATATTTAATCTGTTACATATAATGAAATCCAAACTGTCAAGAATAAATAAAGCTAACATAAAGAAAGTCATAGAGGGGACGTTGGTGTGAGGCCTGAAAATGTTCCTGTTTTAATATATTATATAGATGAACCTAACATGTGCACGGTTATGAAGCTTCGCACTCACCTTTTTTCAATAAAATGTTAATTCCTTCAAAAAAATAAGTAAATAAAATAACAATAGTAATATTTCGGATGGAGTATATGACATTTCGAATTATGTATGATTTTTCTTACCAAATAGGGGCACATCTTAGATTGGACAGCCAATAGGTACTTTTACATATATCATGTTTGCCTTTCTTAATTTTAGTAATTAAGGAGTACGAATAGTTTATGTCATACTATATAAAGTAACATATATTTGTAAATAGGGAATAATTTGTACTGCAATTTATTGAGCCCTTTTTTTTTTCTTTCTGTTACTTCATTTTGGAAGTTCATTTTGAAATTCAAATTGCATTTTATGAATAGTTGGTTTATATAAGGAAATATTAAATATGGAAAAGACTTTATACTCTTTAATAATGCACCCGTTTTTTAATAGATTTTGCTAAAAAAAATCTAACTGAATCTAAAGTTACTAATAAATTTAATAACTTTTGAATTTTACTTTTGATAATTTTAGTTTTTTTTTAAATTTTATTTTGAATCTCATATTTGATAATTTTCGTTTTTTTTAGAAAAAATCTTTCCCATCTTTTGAAGCTACCAATCACAGGCTGCCACGTGGATTTATGACGTGGCATTATGACGTGGCGCGCAGTGAGGCCTGGAAATGTTTCTGCTTTTATATATTATATAGATGTTACTCATTACAATGAATGGCTGAGTTATATACTAACTCATCCACTTACACATTTAACCCACTTGCTCTAACAAACTATGTAACAAACTAACAACATTTCTAACAAACTAACTGACTTTTACAACTAAGTCCCTACACTTCCATTTATTACTATTTACTCCTTAATACTGTGAAGTGAAGGACAGAAACGGGGAGATATACTTGTTGAAGGGTCGCCACCGGCAGAGGTGCGAAGTGCCCAAATGCGTCCTCGAGGCAGACAAGCTCTGAATCCGCGAACGGAACGCGGCCTAAGCCACGCCCAACCGCCCAAATCCACAAATGGTTATAGGCCACGTTTTGAGATACAGGCAGAATCCAGACATATTCAACATGCACGAGTCCAGGTTGACACAATTAGTAGGCTGGCCCATAAAAAGAAAGAAGTCTCTCAAAATATCACGCAACTTTGGTAATTTTAGGGTTATCCAATCGGTTTGAATTGTTGAACCAAGAACACACTGCAACGAGCCAAGGGGTGGTAAGTGGAGAAATGAACCCAATATCAGAAACATCAAATGCAGGCAACAATGGAGGACATGCAACGGAAGAAGCTACCGAACTCACCACCAATGTTCCAATTATCATTAGCTCCCCCTGGCAGGAACCCAAAACCCAAACAAAGAAATTCATATTCACAGCAGAGGCACCTGTCAAGAATGCCGATACCCTCAACCCAAAACCATCTCAACCTCGATCTCCAATTAGGATCACCAAAAAATGAACAACAGAACCGGAACCTGAAGCCACTAATCCAAGAAGGACCGAAGAACTTTCAAATCCCATGTTCTCATCCGAAAGCCCTCCTCTACAATTTCACTATGGAATCACAAAAAAAAAAAAAAAAAAAAAAACTACTGACCTAGGTAAGACGAGGGGGAGTTCGAGGCTCGGGGTCCCAGTCAAAGCCTCCAGATAGATTTTATCATGGGAAGAAAAGACAGGCATATGGAGAAATCCAATATAGCATCAAGAAGCTAAGAAATGAGGAGGCACATTCATGATTTTTCATGGTTTGGCCTGAGTTCTTATCGTATTTAATGAAGATAGTGTCGTGGAATTGTAATGGTACAGGAAGGACCACGTTCAGACAGGAAGTGATGGCTTTAATTAACCAGACCAAGCCACAGGTGTTAGTGCTATTAGACACCAGAACAACTCGTGAGCAGGCAACAATTCAGATCAAGCATTTTCCATTTGATGGGCGGGCAGTGGTGCCAGCAGTTGGCAATTCGGGTGGTATCTGGGTGCTATGGAATAATGACGCTGTGATTTTGCAAGAGTTGGGGGGTGGATGATAGGTTCATTAATTTGAATGTAGCGTTCAAGGAGGCGGACCATCCTTTCTACTACTCGACAAAAACTTGTATGAGACGGTCTCACACGTGACACGGATCTCCTTGAGAGATTAAATGGTTTGCCCCCCTATGGGTGGGGCGGGGCAAGCTCATTTCCTCTCTTGTCAAGATCCGTCTCATGTGTGAGACACAAGACTTCCTCCTACTACTCAGCGGTTTATAATGCCCCTCAGCCAGGAAGACAAAATCAGGTATGGAATGCTATTGTTAATTTTGCAAAATGACACTCCTTGGTTAGTTGGGGGGGAGGGGATTTCAACGCGATGCTCCATGAGTACAAAAAAATAGGGGGTGGGTTTTTTTAATTGGAATCAACAAAGTCATTTTTTGAATGTCTCAATGCGGCTGGGCTAACGGACTTAGGTTACACAGGTTACATTTTTACGTGGACTCGAAAATTAAAGGGTCTAGTGGTTTTACGAGAGAGATTAGATCGGTTTTGTGCTAATTCTCGGTGGTTCGATCGGTTTCGTACTAACAGAGTTAAACACCTTCCGTTCTCCGGTTCTGATCATAGGCCTATTGAAATTGAATTCCACTCTTTCTCTTTAGGCCATCCTTCCCGTTTTATTTATGATAACTGCTGGGCTGCTCATCCAAACTTTTCTAACATTGTTTCTAATTTTGGAAAGGGAATGGTTTTTTAAACTCTCCAAACCAATTGTGTCAAATTCTTAAACAATTTGTTTGTTGTCATTTCTAAATGGAAAAAAGTTAATATTTTCAACTGGGCTAAAAAGATTTCACTTCTTCAATCTTTAATTGAAAAAACTCAAGCTCGAATTGTTGAGAATCCTACTGTTTCCCTCATTCAGTACGAGGCTACCCTATATTCTGATCTTGCGAACGCTCAACTTAATGAGACGAATTACTGGAAAGCTAGATCCCGAGTTGAATGGCTAAAGAATGGGGATTGTAGTACCAAATCATTTCATGCTTATGTTCAGGGACGAAGGAGAAGAAATAGGATTCATGCGATTTTGTTGGAAACTAGGGGGTGGGTTTCTGATATTCTTTCAGCCTTGTCAGATTATTATGAACATCTTTTTGAGACATCCCATCCATCCGAAGTTTTCCAGCTTCCGCAGGTAAATAAATTATCTGATAATGATTGCACAAGGCTCATGAGTCCTATCTCTGATTAGGAAATTATGCAAGTTCTTTTCCGTATGCCAGTTGGGAAATCCCCTGGTCCAGATGGATTTACCGCTCAATCTTTTCAAACTCACTGGCGAATTGTGGGACAGTCTAGTAGCCGTCTGGTTCGGTCGTTCTTTTATCATCCTTTGCACTTGGGGGCTCTAAATGAAACTCTGCTAGTTTTTATCTCAAAACGAGATGATCCCACTCGTGTTGAACATTTTCGACCTATAAGCCTATGTAATATGACTTACAAACTTATTAGTGGGATCATTGTTGCGCGGATCCGTCCCTTGCTCGGTACTCTTTGTTGATTTTTTGGTACCCGAATTGGCAAACTACAAGTAATAATAATAAACACTATTATTATTACTTTAACAATACTTATACAAGGACGCTTAAAGCACACAACAACTAGACTCAAACACACTGGATTACTCTCACAAGAAAGCCGCACAGGACTCTTTCTCTTGTGGTGGACACTCCCACTTACTGAGTACACAAAATGGGGAAAAACATCCCTACTTATACTATTACTATGTCAGTGGATTAGCTCACAAGCTCTCCAGAAGATTCTGCAAGTCACCGACCACAAAATAGAGTTCCTCCGTGAGAAACTTCTAGCATGGCAGTTACTATTATTAACCGGAGGAGATGACCGGAAGCTTCTCGATTCTTCTTCAATGGTTGTGGCATCAACATAATTTCTGGAATTCTCAAGATAACCATAGAGTCGGTGTTGACTCTTCAACACTCCCCCTCAACGCCGACTCTTTCATCTTGAAACGTACGAGTGGATTTCTCCAACCTGATTTTTGCTTTTGGATTTGTTCTTCATCGACGCTCCTTGACCCTTGATTTTTATAGTCAATTGTGTGTCTAGTAAGCCCATTCGTGTCACAACTTATTCGTGATTCTCGGAGCAATTGTGATTGCTTCTTGATATCCACTTTCAACGGTGGCATCTCACGAGTTTGCTCAAGTGTTGAGTCTTGTTGATGTCGCTCCCCCTTAATCTCCGACTTCTCTTTGTCTACGAGCTTTGGAGTACCCAAATTAGCAATGGTTACTTCTTCTGAGCTGGCTTCGACCAAGCTCGTCAATGCTTTAGCAATGTCGTAGTCATCGTCTAGACTATCCTTACATCCAACGTTGATCTTGGCGGCTAGATCTTCAAACCATCGACAATCATCGAAATCAATCTCTTCTTTGCTTTCATTGTCATCAATCCACTTCTCCTCGATAACTGGATATGCATGGTCTTCAAACCATTCTTCTTCGTCTGGATCGTCTTTATGAAGCCTTATATCCGTGAAGGATGCTTCCATGTCCCATTCTTCTTGGCTATCGTGTGAATTCTGATTGGTGACTGCGTTGCCTTCAACAACCTTCTTTCGAAATGGGCAATCTTTAAGAAAATGCCCTTTGCGACCGCAGTTGTAGCATTCATTGTTACGCCTCCAATCATCAAGACGGGAGTTATCTTCATTTCTCATCCTAGATCCCCCTGCACGAGAACTTCCTTTGTACCTCGGCTCTTCAAGATCATCTTGGATCTCTTCTTTCTTATTCCACCTTGTCGCAACACGTCCTTGTTGCCTTACGCGGCCTCGGTTGCTGAACAATGCCTCCTCCCTTTCCACTGACTTCGGAGTTGATGACCTAGATGTATGCTTATCCAACGTTTCTTGGCTGGCCAACAAACTCTCTAATTCCAATAGAGATGGTTGTGTGGCCCAACCACAAATCGCAGTAACTAGCCCCTTAAACTCGGGCCTCAATCCATATACGATTATCCTTTTCATCCTTTGCTCGTTGATCTTTGAGTCTAGATCTAACTTTGAGATTTCATGGCATAGAGATTTAACTTTATGAAAGTATTCACTCACTGTTAAATCCTTCTGGGTAGTCGCCATTAACTCATTTTCGAGCATCTGTAGCTGAGCCTCATTAGTCCTCAAAAATAGCGTCGCGTACGTGTCCCATATTTATTTTGGAGTTTGTGCATCCTCGACATGCTCCAAAAGTTCGTCCTCCACGCTGATCTTTAGTGCATACATAGCCTTCCCGGCTTTGGCTTCCCATCTACGGAATGCTTGAGCATCTTCTTTCTCTGGTGGTGTGGTCTCGTTACCACCCACAATATTCCACAACTCTTGTCCTTGTAAGTATGGCTGCATACAAGTTCGCCAATACTTGTAATTACCATTGTTGAGTCTCCGGACTCCTCCAAATGCGCTTGCCGGATCTGCCATTGTGACTTGGTACTGCCTCCTTGCACGTCACCAAGTAAGCCTGGTCTCCCACCACGAGCTTCACAGTCTCCTACTGTGCACCTTCAACGATCCCGAACAACACCTCGAACAATACCTCAGCAGCGTTTCCCACAATCCTGGGCCGTACCGCTCTGATATCAAATTGTTGATTTTTCGGTACCCGAATTGGCAAACTACAAGTAATATAATAAACACTATTATTATTAATTTAACAATACTTATACAAGGACAACGTACAACGTACAAGTTCTTAAACTCAAACACACCGGATTACTCTCACATTCACAGGACTCTTTCTCTTGTGGTGGACACTCCCACTTACTGAGTACACAAAATGGGGAAAAACATCCCTATTTATACTATTACTATGTCGGTGGATTAGCTCACAAGCTCTCCAGAATATTCTCCAAGTCACCGACCACAAAATAGAGTTCCTCCGTGAGAAACTTCTAGCATGGCAGTTACTATTATTAACCGGAGGAGATGACCGGGCATCAACATAATTTTTGGAATTCTCAAGATAACCCTAGAGTCGGTGTTGACTCTTCAACACTCTTATCTCCCTTTTTCAAAATGCGTCTGTTCCTAAACGTAACACTCATGACAATATTTTGATCACGCATGATATCTTGCAATCATAAGTCCAAGGAGGGAGATGTTGCGCTCAAAATCGATTTGTCTAAGGCTTATAATCGATTGGAATGGAAATTTATTAGAAGAGTTCTCTGTCGCTATGAGTTTCCTCCTTACTTGATTGAATGCATTATGGAGTGTGTATCATCTGTGTCTTTTAGAGCGATGGTCAATGGGCAAGTGGGCACACTTTCCGACCTTCGCGAGGCATCCGTCAAGGAGATCCTTTATCCCCATATTTGTTTATCTTGGCGCTGGATATGTTCTTAATTAACGTCTCTTGTGTCAAAATTTCAATCCAAGGAAATTAAGCATATATTCACCAGCTATTTGAGTCCACTTATTCCTTGCCTCGCCTTTGCTGATGATTGTTTTATTTTTCTTAAAAATGAACAAAAGTCAATCACCGCTTTTCCATCTCTTTTGAACTCATTTTGTTCAGACTCTGGTCAGCTTTTGAATCATGAAAAGTCATCCATCCTTTTCTCCCCTTGTGCTTCTACTTTTGCAAAAATTTCTACGCTCAGGAATTTAAATTTTCGGGAGCTTCGGCATGGGGAAAAATATTTGGGGTTACCTCTACCAAATGGGCGGGTTACGAAAGGCTTGTTTCAAACTCTATCCCAAAGTTTTAGGTCAAGGATCTCTTTGTGGCAAAATAAGATTCTATCCAAATCAGGAAGAGTTACTCTTATCAACGATGCACTCGCCACGCTTCCTATATACTCAATGTCAGCGTTTTCACTTCCAAAGTCTAGTGCTCTTAAGCTTACTTCTTTAATTCGTAGTTTTTACTGGCATGCTTCTAAAGAATCTAGAGGTTTCCCTATGATATCGTGGGATAAGATTGAATTGCCTTTAGCAAAGGGTGAGTTGGGGATTCGTAATATCCAAAGGTTAAACCAAGCTTTTCAACTTAAGCTTTTATGGAGACTTCTTACTAATCAATCATCTCTTTGAGGATCTCTAGTTAAAGCTAAGTACTACACTACTTCATCTTTATTCCATGCTAGGGGTTCATCGAGCGCCTCCTGGAGTTGGAAGAAGTTGGTTAAACAGATTCCCATTTTCAATTACGGGGTTATGCATCATGTAGGTAATGGTCAGGGTACTCGGTTTTGGGTGGATAAGTGGTGTATGAATATTCCACTTCTTCAGGTGTGCTTTCGACCGATTCCGGAAAGTTGGAAAAATCAGCTAGTGTCTAGGTATTGCTCCCCGTTAGGGTGGAAATTAGAGTTGCTTCGTCATTTTTTACCTCCCAATATCATTTTCAAAATTCAAGCATACCCATGCTCTGAATCAGGTACTCTAGATTCTTTTCATTGGGGGCAGGGGGAGGTTTTCTCTATTAAGAGAACTTATTTGTGGTTATCGGAAACTCAGTTACCCATCCTACATCAACCATATGTCCCGTGGCAATTATTATGGCAGCTTCCATGCCGAATGAGGTTGAAACATTTCATATGGCAAAGTAGTCAAGATGCTCTCCCTACGGCATCTAACTTAGGTGGTGTTTGATGTATTAAGCACTTGATGCTTGATGCTTAATGGATTGCAAGGTATAATTTGGAGGTAAGGTTCCTTGATAACATAGAAGTCTACATGTTGAAAGTTCCATGAGGTTCTTATTGGTTAAGCAATGATTTTGATTCTCAATCATTAAGAGCCTCACGTAACCTCCAACATCTATACCTCAATGTCATCAAAGGCACAATACCTCCAAAATATACCTTGTAATCTATTAAGCATCAAGCATCAAGTGCTTAATACATCAAACACCACATTAGCTTGGAGAGTGGTTCTTTCTTGCTCAACCTGTCCTCTTTGTCATCAAGAGGAAGATTCCTTGTGGCACTTAGTCAACCGGTGTGTCAAGTTTAGTGAAACCCGATGGTTTTGTCCTATTCCTCCTCTACTCTCGGCCAATCTCTTTATACATATTTTAACTCATCCGTGGTATGCAACCAAGAATTGGCCTTGTCTATTCTCTTCGCTTCGTGCTTACTGGTTAGTTTGGCGGGTCCTGAATAAACTCATTTTCCAAGAGGAAGCAATTACAGTTACTAACTTTCGTCGAGCACATCGTCAAATGCTACTGGATCACTATAACAGCGGGTTTCAAGCCACCCCCATTTCCTCTCCACCTATTTTGGTTCCCATCAGCTGGAATCCCTCCAGATTTACTGAACTTAAATTGAATGTTGATAAACCCAGGGTTTGCGGTGATAGGCAGTATTATTAGGAATAAAAATGGGCATTGTATCTTTGGTTTTAGTCGGTCAATAGGGGTTACATCAAATATCGTAGCTGAAATATGCGCTTTACGTGATGGTTTGAAATATGCTCCCTCACTTAATATTGATGAATTACATGTTGAGACTGATTCCCTAGTTGCTTTTAGCGTGTTGTGCAGAGGGCAAAATCCGCCGGCAGGCGTGTAAAATTTATTAACTGATTGCAGTAAGTCTATGGCATTTATATTTACCCTATATAGTTTAGAGCATCCAAAGTGGTAAGAGTTCTTTGGAAAGCTTTTTTACAATTTCAATATGCCAAATCATTTTTCAACTTGATAAAAAAAACCTTTTAAAAACGTTCGCAATGGTAGAGCTCTTTCATAACCTAGGGAGTTGGTGAGTATTAATGTAAAACCTACATGAAAGAGCTCTTTCTACAAAGAGCAACTCCTTAGCCAAAGAGCTCTTTTAAAAGTTTCACAATGGTAAAAAGCTCTAAGGAGCTCTTTCACAAAAGTAAAAAGCTCCTAAAAATCTCCCATTGTGGATGCTCTTAGTTTGTGTTTGCTGCCCAAAAAAAAAATAGTACTCCCTCTGTCCCAGACTAAGGTTCTTACTTTGCTTTTTGGTTTGTCACAGACTAAGGTTCTTAGTTGCTTTATTACCTAAAATGGACCATGGGACCCACTTGTCATTCTCACATCAAAAACTCCCTACCCACTTTATCTCTCTTACTTACTTTTTCATACCCATAACATTTACTTTTTCTTAATCTCCGTGTAAAGTCAAACTAAGAACCTTAATCAGGGACGGAGGGAGTACCAAACATTGTATTAAATATTTAACATTGGCTAGCATTAAAACTAATGGTTTGGTGATCTTCTTCCTTACCCATTACACTCCTTAGTTCATCACTCACCACTCACCACTCACCACACCAGTCCGCCCCACTACCATTGATGCCCTCACCATCACCACCATTGCAGCCACGTTACAAACACCACCATATTTCATCATTTTCCACCATCTTCACCATCACCACAACATAATAGAGCACCCCAAAACAATAGTCCCAAATCATCACCCATGGCAAATTCCCTAATCACTGTCGAATCCAAGAATAAAATTACCAAAAAGATTCTTTCAAACAAAACCATGAATAAAAACACACACAATACCCACAAATCCAAATATCCGCACTAATAATAGAGGCAAAAAATTTTACATTTTTTGTTTAGACATTTCAATTGATATCCCTTCTCTCAAATCAAGATTCCTGTTACCAGAATAGTATTTCCACCTACCGTAAAACTTCAATGCAGTATTTTGCAACACCGATTTAACAGATTTTGGTGATGATGTCAAAGTTGAAGATGACGGTACTCGACGGCATAGACTACGAGGGATAGAGAATCTAAGGCAGAGTCGGGAGAGGTCTTGGAGGGAGGCGTATGGGTAAGCAGTGCATGGGTGGTTATGCATGGGGATTGTTGGTAGTGGCGTATCCAGGATTTGAGGTTTTTTTGGGGTCCGGTCAGGTCGACTTAAAACTTAAATGACAAAAAAATTAAAATCACACTATAAAAATTACTAAGAAGGACACCGGGCATAAGAATACTATACTTGTATTATGTTTAACACTCTGCACCCTTCTTCTTTCAAAAATAACAACTTACACCCCTAAAGTTTTTTGTTTTGTTTTGTTTTTTTATAACTAATCGGTAATTTTTTTTTGAAAAATCCAGGGGAGAAAAATTGAAGGGACTGAGAAGTTCTAAACGTAAACGCAGAGATGATAATGGGATAGGGTAGGGTTTTTCGTTTTTGGATCACTGGTTTAACATTTTACAATTTCACCCCCTCATACTTTCACATCAGTTATTTTATTTAGCGAGTTGGTTCATTCCATTAATGAAATTTAACGTTTTCAAACTTGGTTACCTTATTTGCAGCGAGACTCGAAAGTACGTTACTTTATGTCGTCAATTCATAGTATATTACCTTTGGTGCAAACGAAGGTGTAGTACTTTCCATGTTCTTGTAATTATTCCAATATCTCCGTCTTTTTAGTCTGTTCACTTTTGGTCAACGGGAGTATACTTTGACCAAACATTTAATATCAATCTAATCATCTTAATAAAATTCTAAAAATTGTAATTGATAAATAATCATTTAATTTATCAATAATAATTTTTAAAATTTCATTAGGATTGTTAGATTGAAATTAAATGTTTGGTCAGATTTCACTCCCGTTGACAAAAAATGAACAGATTAAAAAGACAGAGGGATCGTATCATTTTTCATACAAACATTCCTTTTATCATTCAGATTTTTGTCAGAGGTTCAATATTCTCAATATCAATTTCCCTAACTAAAAAACACATCTCTGGTTCTTAGACAAAGCATGCATCAAATTGGAGGAAGAAAACAACACAAAGGAGAGCCCATGGAAACTATGCACGGTCCTATTGGTATTGCCATCAAGGAACAAGGAAATATGAAAGATTTGTAGGTTTTTGGGAACGACCACTTGTCAGGACACTTGTGATCAAGGATGATCACACAAGTGACAACACAACTGTCCACGGATAGAAACTCAGTAAAAACACAGAAAAACGCAGCGGATTAAATAAACACGATTTTAAACACTTCAGCAAGACTATGCTTGCTGGAAAACTTTCATTAACCAAAAACTTGCAGAATACAAGTTAACAAACGATTACAATGAAAGAAAATAAAATACAATATGTTCTTGACTCAAGAACAATTGCAAAATATTAAAGACTAAAACTCTAGATCTAAAACTTATTAATCCAATCCCAAAATCTGCACAACGCAGAAAAGAATAAATGATGGATTGCAAACAAGTGTTCTTCACGGATCTAGAACAATAAAAAATCAAAACAACTTGAAGATCAAAACTCTTTGAGAACAAAAGACTTCAAGTAACAAAACGGACTCTTTGAAGAATATGATTTTCTTTCTTAATCGCTGGAATCCGTCCATATTATGGTTGGCCTCTCCTTTGTTTATATAGCCTCTCCATTGCTTGATGAACAAGAGTCCAACCCTACTAAAAATTCAAAAGATAACTACCAAAGATAAATATTAGTAGATTAGTCAAGTAAATCAAATAAAAAGAACTATCCTAAAATAAACTATTCCCTAAGATAAATAATACAATATCCTAAAAACTTAAATAAAATATTTACAATATACAAACTAACTTAAATAAAATGCAAATCAGAATTACAAAAATCAAAAAGATATTAAGAGTATTTCATACTCTTTCAAAATACAATTAAGAGATGTTCAATAATGATTTCTTCAACTTTCTATTGTACTTGTATATGATGTCTCTTATTCTGTATAGTCGAGCGTTTTGAGAGGATACTGATACCATTTCGCTCATAGTTCATCTCCTGGGGAAGTTTTGTATAACCTGTCAATATAGATACGTACCCCGTTTAGAGTGAGAATTAGTATTATTTTTATTTACTTGTTTCTTGTGGATTAGGAGCAGAGAATCCAAAAGCAAGGATACAAGTGAGATACATGATAAATAAATTTAGTGGTTGATGCTATGGGTCCGCACCTTGATCCGTGTGTTGTAGTTTAGTGATACATTAGCGGGGATCTTTAGTCATCTACCTGAGAACCATGACTGTGAACTACGATTGGCCTGATGCACAGTGGAGAAGCTCCAGAGTGAGAATTAGTGAACTGTTTTGTGGGATGAGGTTGGTATGACCGAGCACATAGAAAGCGAAAAATGCTTAAGTTTGAAATATACAACTAGAGACTTGGAAATATGGCTTGCGCTACTATGGGAGGATAGTTATATTTATAGCCTCTGATGGATAGATATCATCTTGATGTCATTATGCCACGTGACATCTTTCGAATGAATCTTTTCGCTCTTCATGTTGCTGGGCCAGTGGGCATCCCACTAGCTCGTTATACTATTTTATCTTGTGTAAGATGGAGATCTCATCGAGATAAGGCCCCGCTTGACATAGATGGGTCCTTGGAGGATTTGGACCCAATTATTTTGGGACAGAGAGAGTAATGTAGGGCCTCAAATAAAACTGAACTTCATTAATAATAACAGAGTCATTGAAGGAGGAAACGCTTAACTAGGAAGGCCAGATATCCAAATACAACAGCGAAAAACTCTAGAGGTAAATGGATCATAAAAGAAGCTAATCCTAAACCAAAAAGGTTTGGCGCTGTATAACAGAAAAGTGACTGCAAAAGCTACTCGCACAAAGTGGCAACTAGCATCTACATAAATTTCCTACATCTCGCAAACCACGAGTCATCATCTAACCTCGATCCTTTAGTTGATTGATCCAACTCTTCATCGAGATGTTATAAACAAGTTGGACAATGAAAAAGTGGATTGAACTATCTTGTTCTAAACCTGCAAACATATAATTCAAGTGTCAAAATGCTTCAAGTAGTTGCCCACGAACAAACATCATCATAGTAGACTTTAAATACATTAAATTGTTGTCACCATGATCTAAAGTTCTAAACTGATCAAAACTAGTGGCCAAAATGTAACTGTGAACAGAAAAATGCATGTTGTGGGATACGAACTCACAACCAACTGGTTAAAAACCTAGCACTTTATCCGCTGAACTAAATAAACTACTCCCTACGTCCCATACTTATTGCTACCAAATGGGAGTACACGAGGAATAATAAAATATGTTAGAAAAGTAAGTATTGTGAGTGGGTAGGAGAGAGAAAATAAGTTAGTGGATAGTTGTTGTGAGTGAATATGAGAGAGAAAAGTGAACATTTTGGGTAAGTAGCAATAAATATGGGACGCCCAAAATGGAAATAAGTATAGCGATAAGTATGGGACAGAGGGAGTATTTGATATTGACTTGGGAGTATCCAAAACGACTCAGCGACCATTGAATTGTTGTGATCTATGAAAGATACTTTCATGCAACAAAAAGGTCTTCGTGTGTTCACAATAAACCAAGAGTTCATTCATAATGAATAGAGAGTCGGGATAAGAGGGACATCATGGTAAGACGTTTGCACAAACGCTCTTACAGTGTCATGGTGTATAGTTTCCCCAGTTTTAACACCATGTAAGAAAACTCCAAAAAGCATATACTCCCTCCGTCCACCAAAAGTTAGTCCCACTTTTTTGGTTGTTAAACTTGAGTCAACTTTGAGCAATAATTTAGTTCAGTTTAACTATCCTAATGAAAATCTAAAACTTGTTATTGATAGTATTTACAATGGTATATCAATAATAAGTTTTAGATTTTAATTAGGATAATTAAAAGGGGTAATGACAATTTAGGGTCCAAAGTTTAGGGGGTGTCTGCCAAGGGGTTTGATGTATCAATTTTGTCAATTTAGGGTCCAAAGTTGACAACGTTAGTCAATTAAGGGTTTTTGGACTAAATTGCAAAGAAAATCCAGTTAAGTAACAGAAGCACTTAACTGAAGTTTGTTTTGGATGTTCGTCTAGGCTTTGTGTCATTTCACACATCCCTTATACAGTAGAACCTAAATTGTCATTTACTCTTATTATTATTTTTTTGAATAATGTTAATTAATTTTAAAAATAATAATAAATAAAAAAAAGCAAATAAAAATTAAAGTGGTTTTTTTTTTTTTGGAATCACAAAAAAATGAAGTTATAAACAAAGAAAATTATTAATAAATTTAAAAATAATTTTATGAAAAAATGAAATAATTAGAATATTAATATTAATAATGAACAATACTAACCACCACCATAAAAAAAAATGTCCGATCCCCACATTCTTCTTTTGTAAAAAAATTAAGTGTATTTTTTAATATAATTTTTTAACACTTTTTTATTTTTAAAAATTATACATTTTATTTTATAGTGATTCTAAATGAAAAAAAAAATATTTTATTTCTTGAAAAAAGTATTTTAATAACATTTTAATTATTAGTTAATTTAATATAAGAAAATAAAATTTAATATTTCAAAAAAAATATTATTAATTTTCTTTGTCTGAAATGACGATATAACCATCCAAATATTCAAAACAAACTCCAGTTAAGTCCACGTGCAAAACACGTTTGACTTAATTGGATTCTGTTAACAGAATCGTTAAAAAACCCTAACCTGCACAACTTTTGCCACTTTGGACCCTAAATTGACAAAATTGATACATTAGACCCCTATTGGCACACCCCCCCCCCCTAAACTTTGGACCCTAAATTGTCATTTACCCTAGTTAAAACTAACCAAATTTATTTCTCAAAGCTAACTAAAGTTAACAACCAAAAAAGTGAGACTAACTTTCTGAAAAGGAGGGAGTACAAAATTACAAATCTTATCTCAAGAAAGCAGTCCTGATGAATATAAGCATATGACCGTATGAAGTAAAAGATGTTAAGTCTAACTAAGCACTAATTTAAGAATATGCTCAAGACACATAGCACAATGTAAGACTTACCTTGAACAACATCATGGGCCTGGGAGAAAAAACCTACTGCATTCATTGATGATGGTAGCGTTGGGAGAACTATTACATAAATAGGTTAGAACACCAGTTGAGAAAATTGTATCAGGCCTCCAATATTCATGAGATTTTATCTTCAAACACTCCATTTTATGAAATGGGGATGGCTGATTTTCAAGTAGTTCGAAAACGCATGAAAGGACCCGAATGGTTCTCAAGGTAAGTGTCACAAACTTGGCATCACGGAATTGATGGAGCATATTTGTGATTCCCCGACAACTTCTTTTCTTTCCTTCCCAGTTACGTATATGAATATCCAGATAAACTTTATCCAAGCAATGGAGATCCCTCGCAGATATCAG
Organism: Campanula takesimana; assembly: GCA_026119855.1. Taxonomy (NCBI): domain Eukaryota; kingdom Viridiplantae; phylum Streptophyta; class Magnoliopsida; order Asterales; family Campanulaceae; genus Campanula; species Campanula takesimana. The sequence continues at coordinate 439,452 of JAOWBW010000569.1, read as the reverse complement.
TAGCAGTGTATCACCTTCGTATTTGAAGGAGGAGAGCTTGGGGGCCGAAATTACAAACTCATAGGGCCATGTCTCACTGTCAGATGCAATGTGGAGATTTTCAAGTTGAGGAGAACTTATGTTGAAAACAACATTGAAGCCTCATGTTTCACAATAAAACAAACTGAGATTCTTTAGATTCAATAAGTTAGAGAACAAATCGACAGACTTATGAGTACCCTCATTCTTGCTAGGCTCGAATAATACTTTGTTGAAGAACAAAGTGGTCAAAGCAGGTAAAATCAATGGTGATTTCAGTAAGACGCTGCTATTGCCGTAGTATGATGGTGTAAGAATAAGCTGCTTAAGTGTTTGACTGGTGAAGACGGACGGTGGAAGTTCACGAACTTTGGAAGAAAGATGAAGGTGTTGGAGATTATGCAATGCCCCGTAGACTGCAATTTTGTTTACAAGGGCTTGTTGAATTGCTCCCCTACAATAGAGGTTGAATACAGAGAGATCCGACTTGTTGTCCCGGTAGCGGAGAAATTTGGCTACGAACTTGGAGAAATCTGAAATTCGAGTGAAATAATGACAGTCAAAACTGAGATGGGGTAATGATTTCCAGAGATACCTCCATCTGGTTGAGAGTAGGCTTGTTAGGACTGCATACTTGGCATCATTAAGTGATAGGATTTTATGAATCAAATCATCAGGCAGATTACTGATTCTGTCTTCTCCTTTTCCTTTTTCTTTAGCCCCAACTGTTTTCACCTTCTTTATCTGGCTACCCATCTGCTTAAATTTGGAGGAATACAATCAGAGAAACAAACTACAAAGGCATTCAGATGGAGTAACGATTAAAAATTTAAAACGTTGTAATGGGTTCTTCATTTGCGAGTACAAAACCTCAATTATCATGTATGTACGATAACATGATTCCTTCTAATAAATCTAAATAATAAAATGTTACTACATAAATTTGAGAAAATCAAACTGGTGTTAAGGATTTTCTTTTTGTATAAGATTGAATCAACGCCCAACAATCAATTATTCAAAACAAAGAATAAAAGGAAACAGAAAATTCACTTAATATACAAATGGCCTACACCAAACCCTTAATAATTCCGTTCAGAATTCCGTTCGGAAATTGTTTTGGTTAATTTGATTAAGTTTTGATCAATGTTTTGCACAAAACATTTACTTACTTCTACAAAGACCTACCTGACAAATTCAATCTCCCAAGGGGGACATTTGAATTTGACACCATCATCACCAGAAAGAAAGGGTAAACAGCGAAACCCTAAACCATCCGATCAGAATTCCGTTTGGTTGATTCGATTAAGTTCTGATAAATAATTTGCATACTCCCTCCCTCCAACCCCAATTAAGATTTTTGGGTTGGACACCGGATTAAGGAAAAAGTGTTAGTTGAGTAGGTCTTGTGAGTATGAAAAGTGAAATAAGAGAGAAAGTTGGGTAGGGAATAATGAGTGGAAAGTTGTTGTGAGTGTGAATATGAGTCTCATTAAATAAAACACTTCCATTTTTGAGTTGTCCTAATTCGAATGGACATCCAAAATAGAAATTTGTCCTAATTCGAGTGGGACGGAGGGAGTATATTACAAATACGTACGTGAACAATTCAACCTATTGCATTCTAGTGAAAAGAAACACAGAAACAAAAAGTTGTAGAGGCAGAGAGAGAGAGAGAGACTGAGAGAAAAACCTGCGTTCGACAGAAATCGAGAATTGACGACTAAAATCTTGTTGCTTCGTTGGAGATGAAATGAATTGAAGAGCAAGAAATCATCCAAAATGAAATGAAATGAAATAATCATTCAAATTGAAATAGTATATAAAAAAAAAAAATCAATTCCCCTCATTTTGATCGAAAAGAACCCTGAGGTGGTTTTAACTGCTGCATTGCCCCTGTGTTCTTTTTATTTTTCAAAGAATTGGCCCGTATTTGTAGGCCAAAAAAGCTAACCGTTTTCTCTCGGCAAAATTCCGTTAGGCCCCTTCTCCCAGATGTTTTCTCCATAAAAGCCCACGCGAGATGCAAAATTCCAACTAACCCCAAAGCCGAAACAAAATGCCATAAAAGCCCAAAAACCATCACTCAGCCCAAAAACCAACAAGCCCAATGCTAAGCCCGATGCCCCGACCCGGATCCGAAACCCACTTACCAATCCACCCGTTTTAATTAGAAAAAAAAATGTTGACACTAGGTTTTGAACCTAGGACCTTTTGTAGGACAACCAAATCTTAACCACTAACCCACTGCATTACTTTGTTCATTTTTTGCAATATTTATTATTAGTAACAACATTCTATACGAAACTAAATTACAAAAATTGAGATTTTACAATCAATTAATGAAAATCTTGAATATTCACACAAAAAAAAAAAAAAAACTTTTAATATATGTATATATTAGAATATTAAAAACATCATTTAAGAATATAAAATATCTAATGCTTTTTATTAAAAAAATATGAAAAACCTAAAAAATAAATTAAATTGTAATTGCGAAAATACATTATTTCAAAAACTTTTATAATTTTTTAATTATTACCCTTCTTTTAAGGCATTTATTTACATAAATGACACCAACTAAGTCTATTATATACTGAAAATATGAGAATTATAAGAAAATAAATTAAATAACTCTTATGAGACATGTAAAAAAGTCTTGTAATTTGTATCAAAGTCTTGTAAATTCTTATGAAACATGTAAAAAAATCTCATATCAGACTTATGAGAGTCTATTTACAAGGTCTCATAGCAGACTCATGGTGCATTTTTTAGGTCTCATAATTTGTATCAAAGTCTTGTAAATTCTTATGAAACATGTAAAAAAGTCTCATATCAGACTTATGAGAGTCTATTTACAAGGTCTCATAGCAGACTCATGAGTCTCTCAAATGTCTCATAAGTGCATTTTTTAAGTCTTATAATTTGTATCAAAGTATTGTAAATTCTTATGAGACATGTAAATAAGTCTCATATCAAACTTATGAGTGTCTATGCAAAAGGTCTCATAACAGACTTATGAAGGTCTATTTACAAGGTCTCATAACAGATTCATGAGTCTATCAAAAGTCTCATAAGTGCATTTTTATGCCGTATATTTTGTATCAAAGTCTTGTAAATTCTTATGAGACATGTAAAAAAGTCTCATATCAGACTTATGTATGTCTATTTACAAGGTCTTATAGCAGACTCATGAGTCTCTCAAAGGTCTCATAAGTGCATTATTATGCCTTATATTTTGTATCAAAGTCTTGTAAATTCTTATGAGACATGTAAAAAGTCTCATATCAGACTTATGAGTGTCTATTTACAAGGTCTCATAGCAGACTCATGAGTCTCTCAAAGGTCTCATAAGTGCATTTTTTAAGTCTTATAATTTGTATGAAAGTCTTGTAAATTCTTATGAGACATGTAAATAAGTTTCATATCAGACTTATGAGTGTCTATTCACAAAGTCTCATAGCAGACTCATGAGTCTCTCAAAGGTCTCATAAGTGCAAATGGCAATTTGGTAATAAGGACTTAAATATTTTCATTTTATATAAATAATTTACTGGAAGGTGATAGTAAAAAAATAAAAATAAAAATTCGATATTACATAATTATAATTTAATTTATCTTTAAGATCTTTTATATTTTATCTAATAAAAGATTTAAATACTTTATATTTCAAATCATTTTTTTTTTCGGTTTTTTATTTTACAAAAAGTTGATGTTTTGGGAATAATCAAGAATTTTATTAATTGGTTTAGAATCTTGTTTTTTCTTTAGTTAGATTCATTTAGGTGCAATAGTAATAGAATATATTGCAACAATTGTATCAAACATTGTGTTGGTGTAGTGGTGAAGTCATTTCTTTTCACAAGAAGTGCTTGGGTTCAAGTCAAGCATACTACAAATTAAATTTTTAATAGTCAAATGGATGGATGAGGGCCACAGGTGGGCTGGGCGGCGGGTCGGGCTGGGTGGGCTGCAGCGAGTTGGCCTTGAGAATAAGGGGCTGAGATGGGCGCTGGGCTTAGGTGGAATTTTGATCTGGCCATGGGTCTTTATGGGATAATTATCTGCCCAGGGGGCCTAGGGTCCAAACCTCGTTTTCTCTCCGTCTCCTCCTCCGCTTCTTTTTCTCTCCGTCTCCTCCTCCGCTTCTTGGGGTTTGGACCCTAGGCCCCTTGGTTTAGATCATAAACCCATAAGAACCCAAGACCAAATCAAAATTCCAATTAACCCCACATGCTTGAAAGAACAGCTCCAACCTAAGCCCAGCCCATAACCGGTCCGGTACCCACAGCCCAGCCCGACTCCGCCCCAACCCCTCCCATTTTGAATGCTAAAAATGTAAAATGCCATTAGCAGGAGTCGAACCTGGGGCAATTCTATGGAATCTTCTCCCTAAACCACTAAACTAACCAACTTTTTGTTATTAGCTTTGAATGTATAATATTACTACTAGCCAGCGAAATCTAAATTGAAAAATACAAACAGATTCTCTACTGATTAATAAAATTCTTGATTATTCTCTAAGACACTAACTTTTTGTATAAAAAATAAATAGAAAATCCAAAAATATTATTTAAAAATATAAAGTATCTAAATATTTATTAGAAAAAATAAATAGAAAATCAAAATAAATTAAACTATAATAATTAGATAAATTAAAACAATTTTTAAAAGATATAACTAAATATTTTATTGAAAAAAATATGATAGACCTAAAAACTAAATTGAACTATAAGTGTATTTTTTTTCACAATTTCTCTTTCTTTTTTTTCCTTTTTTTTTTTTTTTTGCAAAACAACTTTAAAAAGTCTCATATTTTCCCTGATGTCTCTTGAGAATTTACAAGACTTTGATGCAAATTATAAAACCTAAAAAAAATGCACTTATGAGACCTTTAAGGAACTCATGAGTCTGATACGAGACCTTTGTAAATGGCTCTCATGAGTGTGATATGAGACAATTTACATGTCTCATGATAATTTATAAGACCTAAAAATGCACTTATGAGACCTTTAAGAGACTCATGAGTCTGATATGAGACTTTTGTAGATAAACTCATGAGTCTGATATGAGACCTTTGTATATAGACTCATGAGTCTGATATGAGACAATTTACATGTCTCATAAAAATTTACAAGAATTTGATACAAATTATAAGACTTAAAAAATGCACTTATGAGACCTTTTAAAGACTCATGAGTCTGCTATGAGACCTTGTAAATAGACCCTCATAAATCTGATATGAGACTTATTTACATGTCTTATAAGAATTTACAAGACTTTGATACCAATTAAAATACTTAAAAATGCACTTATGAGACCTTTGAGAGACTCATGAGTCCGCTATGAGACCTTGTAAATAGACCCTCGTATGTCTGATATGAGACTTATTTACATGTCTCATAAGAATTTACAAGACTTTGATACAATTTAAAAGACCTAAAAAATGCACTTATGAGACCTTTGAGCGACTCATGTGTCTGCTATGAGACCTTGTAAATAGACCCTCATAAGTCTTATATGAGACTTATTTACATGTCTCATAAGAATTTACAAGACTTTGATACAAATTAAAAGACCTAAAAAAATGCACTTATGAGACATTTGAGAGACTCATGAGTCTGCTATGAGACCTTGTAAATAGACCCTCATAAATCTGATATGAGACCTTGTAAAATTACTATTATATCTAAAATATAAGAGTTTTTTTCCTTGATTTTTTTTTCCATATTTTTCAAAGTTTCATAAAAATAAAAATCACAAGAAAATCTCATATATTATTACCGTTCTGCTCTCATTATCATGGTATAAGACTAGATTTACTCTTATACCTAAGTTATAAGAGTTATTTTTTCTTAATTTTCACATATCTTAGAAAATAAAAATCATAAATAAAAATTCTTACATGTTATTACCCGTTCCGCTCTTATATTAGGTGTAAGACTAGTTGAAGTATAGGAATTTTATTTTTCATAACTGTTCACATTTAAAAAATTTATAAAAACAATCCCATATTTTATTAAGTAGTCTACATATTTAGGTATAAGACAAAAATTACTCGTATAAAAAGTCTTACATGTTATTAACATATTTTCATGTTTTCTTAAAAAAATTATTAAAATGCCTTATATTTTATTAACTAATATGCTCGTATACTTAGGTATAAAGGTATAAGAATAAAAATTTAATAATAATAAAGTAAGTTTATCAAATACAAGATTATATAATTACAATGTAATTTATTTGTAACTCTTTCATATTTATAAATAAAAGATTGCGATTTGTTATATTTTTTAAAACATGTTATTTAATTTTTTTTTAAACAAAATTTGAGTTTTGTGAATATTTTAGAATTGCATTAATTGATTGTTTTATCTTAAATACTGTCATTGATTTCGTTCAAAAAGATACTAATATTAGATATTGCAAATTTATGAACACATGGTTCAATGGCTTAGTGGTGTGGGTGTTAGTTATTAGACATTAGGTCTAAGGTTCAGAACTTGGGAGCTCCTTTTTTTTGTTTTAATTATACAGGTGGGCGGGCTGTGGAGTCGGGCTTGGGTGGGCGGTGGAGTCGGGCTTGGGTGGGTGGGCTGTGGAGTCGAGCTTGTCAGCGGGTGGGTCGGAGGGTGGGCTTTTGGGTTTTTATGGCATTTTGATCTGGGCATTTGGTTGTAGGTGGAATTATATATCTCAGCTGGGCTTTTATGGAGAAAAGATCTCAGGGATGGGGCCTAATGGAATTATGCCGCGCTTCTTTTCCTGCTTCTTTTCCTGCCATTCTTTTTGAGAAAATATAGAAATATGCCCTTCTACTTAGGTTTAAGATGCAAATATGCCCTTATACAAATTAATTGTCATATTAGCACCTGTACTTAGGAAAAATGTGTGGAGTTTAGGACTCCATCATCTTCCATCCAAATTCTAACGAAATGGCTGACTGGGCATCCTAGTTGGCATGGAAAATTTATTACGTGGCAAAAGCTTGCCCAAGTGGACTTTGATGAGTATGATGGGCTCAAAACTACGTCATTTTGATGTTAAAATATCAAAAAGAAAAATCAATTTTTTTATATATATTTTCTTAACCATCTTCATCATCTCCAACACCAGCACCACCATCACCCACCCACCATTCCAAAGTCAAAACTACCGCGCCCAGCCACCATTCATAAGTCACAACCATCACCCCCACCCACCAGTACCATCAATCAAATTCAAAATCACACCTATAAAATTAATCGCACAAACACACAATCAAACGTGCACACACAATAAAATTAAAAAATCACAAACAATTTCAAACCCTAATTCTATCCCAAACCCGATTCACTGAATCACTGTCCCCATGATTAAGATTGAGCCGACCTTTTTTCTTTTTCTTCACATCACTACCCAACCCAACCCATTAATAGCACTCCACTTTTTAAAATCCCGTTGAATCAAATGGAGGAGAGAGAGAAACGCCATAGGCGATTGAGAATTTGGATCTAAGGTATCGAGCTCCAATTTCATATATGACATCTTCCATCGTCATTGATGGAGCTTGGATTGGAGGTGAATTGTGTGAAAAATGTCACTTTTTAATTCTCTCTTTAATTTCTAACTTATTTTTGAAAATTCGGAATTCATGCTTAGTTGTTAAAAGAGAAGGAGATTTGGATATGGGTTTGTTGAAGAAATTGGAGGCGGCTATTGATTTTGGTGAAGGAGATCATGTTGATTCTGGTTGTGGTTATGGTGGAGGCTGGAAGGTGATAGATAATGGTGGTGTTGTACCTTTTTTTTTTTTTTTCTAACTTACAAAACTACTTTGTTTTATGGTTTAGAGACAAATAAGCAGCTCCATTTGGCAATTCTTTCCACGTGTAAGCCAAATAAGCAGCTTAGTCAGCTATTTCGTTAGAATTTGGATGTAAAGATGGCGGAGTCCTTATCTCCACACATTTTTCCTATGTACGGGGCTAATATGGCAATTAATTTGTATAAGGGCATATCTACATCTTAGATCTAAGTACATGGGCATATTTCTATATTTTCCCATTCTTTTTTCTCAAATTCCCTTCTTTCCGATCTCTCCCCATTGCCAAGGTTGAATTCATTTTTAATTTTGTTTAACTCTATTACGATAAAAAAAAAAATTAGTTTAACTTTTTTGTAAAATTCTAATTCTTAATTTATTAATTGTCAGGTCAATTTGACAATTAATAAATGCAAAATTAGTTTTTATTTCTAGATTTGCATTTTGTTGTTGTTTTGTTGTCGTTATTTTGTTGAATAAGTTGTCCTATTTCTCGTTTTATCACTATGCCTTCCCCTTTTATTGGGACATTTTGCTTTTTTCTTTTTGTTGGGAACATTTGCCTCCCCCCCCCCCATTGTTGGAAGTCTTTGCCTTCTCTCCGATGTGAGAGCTTTAAAATGATGTTAATATTTTTTTCTTGGATAAATGCTTGAGATGTTTGGTTGCGCATTTACTGCCGACTCAAATGCATCACTTGTCGTGTTTTCTGTCGCGACCCCGGACCCCGCGGGCCCGAGACCGCGATCTGGACGTCGACTCTAAAACCAAAACTATGAAATACCGAAGTTAAAAATTCCATTTGATACCAAAAGGTGATGATCCAAAGTTTTACAAAACCAAGTTTGATAAAAGCTAATTACAACTATCATAAACTTCCACAAGTTTATCATAAACTTCCACAAGTTTATGCCCAACAAAATACAAATATACAATTCTTAGTGACGTCATTGTTTGGTACAACTATCCCAAAATGGTTACACATTTACATAATGTAAACCAACCTATATCAACCTTCCCCAAAAGAATGAATCCACACTCGACGTCCTCTTTCTCGTGATCAGCGAGACTATTCCTTAGCACCTGGGGGGGGGTTAAGGAAAAACAAAGATAAAAGAAGAGGGGGTGAGATAAATCTCAATAAGTTACTAATGCAACTACATGACATGCTATGATGCAATAAGCAATAAACAATAATAATTATCACATAGCACATAGCATTTATCACATAACAGATAGCAGGGGAAATAAACACATAACAAAGGATATAGCCAAGGTTTTCCAAACCGGAACATCCAAATAAAGGATCGCTGCGCAGCTTCAATAATCAACAAATCATCATCTTCATAATAGCATGAAAGCCGAAGAGAAAACCCCGGTACCGGAACCAACAACCAAAGAAGTGTCACAAGGGACGGGAGACATGCCACAAAGTCATGCTCCAAGAAGCTAAAATGCACACAAAGGAGCTAGCTCTTCTCACATCCAAGACCAATCTGGAGGAGGGTAATAATGGGGCAAAACAATGGTCAACATCACAATGGACTTGGCCGTGCCATCATAACGTTTCGCATCGCCCAAACACACACAAAATACCAGCTGGGTTTTCACGTAAAGGCTAAGTAATAAAATACTAGCACGATAAACAACAAAGGATTCCAAAGTAGGGAACCATACCAAGAAGTCACCAAGAAAGTGAAATGAACCAACAACACACAATTAAAGTGTTCCAACAATCTTAACAATGATAACATAATTCCCATATCACATTTGACCACAAAGGGTTCAGTTAAATCGAGCACTCAACCAAATCTACTCACCCATCTCGAAGATCTTAAGGAGAGCTTTGAAACGCTAATTTGCACGCCTAAAACGGAGTTCGCATGAACCAAATACGACTCTCGAAAGATTGGACCAAAAAGGGGAATAAATTCATAACAGGGGAAGGGGGGTGCGCGCGCCTCCTAAGGGAGGGATGCGCGCGCCTCCTAGATCAGTTGGAAAATCGAGTTGGGAGAAGGAGAGGGTGCGCGCGCTTCAATATAAGGGGTGCGTGCGCCTCTTAAGGACAGAAGGTTTTGATTCAAGGATGGCCTAAGGGTGCGCGCGCCTCCTAAGGGAGGGATGCGCGCGCCTCCTGGCCCGGAAAGGCAAATTCCGGCCAAATTTCTGGGTATCCTCCATTAACAACCCCAAATCCAATACAAACCAATTCTTTACCATTTCAACACTACCAAGAAGGGAACTAGGGTAACTACACCATTTTGAGCCAAAGAACTCAAACAACATCATCTAGTGACCTCACTTAAGGGTGATTCAAATACCAAAATTTCACAAAAAATGAACAAAATGCAAATCACTCCCAAATCAACCCAAGATGCAATAAATGGCATTCATAACATCAAATAAACATGGAATAGCATTTCTAGCATAGAAATAGGGGGAAAAGCAACTTACTCGGATTTTCCAAGGTTGATGGATTTCAAATATTTTTGGCTTCCAACGATCCTATCGACGATCTAAACAATGTTCACGTTTTAAGAAATGAGAGAAGATGAGAGGAAGAAGGAGAAAATCAAGAGAGAAGGAGGAGAAAGAAAACTTACCAATTTGCTAGAGAGAGAGGGAGTTGTTGCTGGAGGAAGAATGGGAGTAGGGTGAGGGAGATGGAGTGTAAGAGGGAGAGTGTAGGAGTAGGGAGGGAGTAATTTGAAATGATACACCTAGCCCCCTTCCCTTACTAACTAGCTCAACTAAGATACTCCCACTAATTTATTAAGACCCAAATAAAATGCTAGGCATAAATATTATAACACATAAAATGCACACATAATTATTTAAATAAACAATAATTTAAATAAATAAATAAGCAAATAATTAAATAAAAATCATTTAATTACTAATAAAAATAGAGCCTATATTTCGGGTCGTGACATTTTCAAAGCTAAATTCTTACTGTGCGGGAGTTTACCAAAGGCCTATGTTGAGCTGTGTCCAAATTTTGTTTGGAAAAGCATTTGGGCATCACAAGTTATAATTCACAAGGGCACTCATTGGATATTTGGTTCAGGTTTGGCCATCAATGTGACGACCCGTCCTAATTTCATTTAAATTTTATACATAAAATTATTTTGTAATTTAAATTGAGTTAGTTTTATTATTTTAAAAGACTTACTTGATGAGTTAAAATATTAAATCAATTATTTTAGTTGCTTGACTAACTAGCTTGAGTAGAAGTTAAAGTGGTGAAGTTAGTGATTATAGTTTGATAAGAAAGTTAAGTGTTATTTTTTTTTAGTAAGAACTTAGGGGACCTTAGTGTAAGTTGAGTACAGGGGTTTAGTTGTTCATTGCCAACCTTGGGGGACCAATTTGATTCTTAGGGGATGAGGTTGGGGGAAGACCCTAGCCATCTCACTTTCCCTTTTCTCCTTCTTTTTCCTTGTGTTGGTGAGGGTTGAGAGAAGAAGAATACCTCATCCAGCAATTCCTCCATTTTCTTCATAATTTCTTCCCCAAATCAAGAGATGATTGCATCAAGATGTTCCTAGAAGAGAGTAAATCATTTCTATCCGATCAAAGATTCTTCATCTTCAACTTCTAGCTTGGAAGAGGTAAATTACTAACCCCCTTCTTAATAGAAATTGTTCATATAGCATGCATATGGAGATTTATGTGATAAATTGATGTTTTGGGTTGATGTTGAGCATTTTATTGGTAGTTTATCATTTTTCTTAGCTATGGTGTTTGATTGTGAAATTGTGTTGATAATGGTGTGATGTTTTGGTAACTACTTGGTAGTATTGTGTTGTGGAGTTAAGGAATGTGTTGAAGAGTTGATCTTTAGGTTGTTGAATTCATTTGGTACTGCTGGGTTTGTAGTATGTTTGGTCTAGTTGTACCTTAGGCTTAATATGTAGGTACCTTTGTTCATAAAACCTAGAAAAATTTGCAAGATCTGGCTCATTCGGGCAAGGAGGCGCGCGCACCCTTTTTAAGGAGGCGTGCGCTCCCTCTGGTGCTTCAAAAACTCAACATTCTGATCAAAGGAGGCGCGTGCACCCTTTTTAAGGGAGGCGTGCGCACCCCCTCTTTTCCCAGATTGTCCGTTTTATGCTCAATCTTCCGGAGGCCATAGCTTCTTCATCCGGACTCCGTTTTAGGCGTGTAAACTATCGTTGGAAACCTCTTTTCGAATACTATGCAATGGTTTCATTGGATGTATAATTATCTAGAAATATAAAACGGTTCTGTTCAACTTGATTAGATTCAATGCGTGGCTAGGCTTCGGGTTTTACCTTTTGACTCTCCGATAGGTGTTTTAGGGCACGAAAGTATTTGAATGGTCCGTTTGTGATCAAGTTGAGATTGTGTAACCTTTTAGGTTCATTTTGATGTTGTTTCATCCATATGATGTATTTGTGGGATTTCCTACTTCAAAATCCTTTTGTTTGATTAATTATTGCACAATGTGGTGAAACTCTTCATGAGAATTTTATCATCTTTATGACGTGTTTGGCATGATTCCCTCTTGTGGAATTATGTACATTTTGTGCAATAGTTTAGAAAAGTCCAGCTTGTATGTTGTGTCGGGCAGTGTTAGGGATTATAATGGCACACGAGTTAAGTTCATTATAATGTCTCACTGGTCTCTGTTACCCACTAATTGGCCATAGTTGGGTCGGTCTTTTCCCATTGTGGAATTGTAGCCTTGTTTTGGGTTACGACTTTGTGTCGTATTCCCCCCGTTGTTGTTCTTGTTGCTGTTTGGTTCCGGAACCCCTGCTTCATTTATTGAAGATGTTTATTGATGCGGTTTGATGCGGTTTATTGAAGCTTCAGAGATTATATCCTTATGGAAAACCTTGACTCAGTATCCTTTGTAATGTGTTTAATCCCGCTGCGTGATTATGTGCTACTTGTTTATTATCTTTTATATTGTTATGCATATTGCCATGCCATGTAGTTGCATTAGTAACTTACTGAGATTTATTCCCACCCCTTTTCCTTTCAAACTTGTTTTTCCTTAACACCCCCCCCAGGAAGCAAGTGATAGTTCGTTGTGAGATCGTATGCGGTTGAGATTCTTCGAACAGGTTGTCTACTTTTGGGGTAGTTGCTCTACGGAGCATTTGTATATTCTTGTTGTGAGGACGTTGATTGTATCGAGATTGTTTAAACTCGGTATTTTGGGTTAGTGTTGTATTATACTTGAGAATTAGAGTTGTAAGTATAACTCTCATAGATTGTTTAATATTATGACCATTAGTCGACTAAGTGAAATTATATATATATATATATTTTCAAGCTTCAGTATCAGGGTTGGTTTATAGAAAGGATAACGCGCCCGGTTCGAGGTACCAAATAGGACCCCGGAACTCGGGGCGTTACAATCACTACTCGAGATGAGTTAGGCTTTTTATGTGTAAATCGTAATTGCAATCATTATATTTTGGATGAGCCTCTGACAGTTGTGGAGCGCCGTTTCATTAAATTTTATTAATGCAATTATGTGTTGTTTTCTTAAAAACAAAAAAAAAAAAAAAAAAAAAAAAGTGGCCCATGTTTCTGCCATACATACCCTTTACGTACTCCCTCCGTCCCAAACTTATTGCTACTTATTTCCGTTTTGAGCGTCCCATACTTATTGCTACTTACCCAAAATATTCAATTTTCTAAATCCTACCCACTCACAACAACTATCCACTAACTTATTTTCTCTTTCTAGACACTCACAATACTTAATTTTCCAGCATGTTTTCTTAATCCACTACAAGGAAAAAGCTATTTAGAGACGGCAATATCGGTAGCTAAAACGACGATTCTGTCTCTAAAGTTAGGTTAGAGACAGATTTTTTTGGTAGCTAATCGGTAGTTGGAAACTGGTCGCTAATTAATTTGTCTCTAGTCGGTCTCTAATTTAGAGACAGATGCATCGGTCTCTACTTTAGAGACAGAACGGTGCGTCTCTAATTTGGAGACAGAATTGTGGTTGTCTCTAATTTAGAGACAGAACAGTTTGTCTCTGTTTTAGAGACAGAATTGGGGTTGTCTCTAATTCAGAGACGGAAATATTCCGTCGCCAAACTTGTCAATTATTTTAAAAAAAAATCATACATATATATTTAATACGGAGTATATTTTTAAAATAGTTTATCTAATGAATAATTTTATTTACACAAAATTATTTTAATGTTAATACAATTAGCTAATAATTAATTTAATGAGTACATATAAAACAGATTAAATTTAAAACATTATATAATGAAATATATAAAAATACATCATATTTTTGGAAGCCATCAAAATACATCAATAAAAATTGTCATCAAGATACAACTACTAAAATTTAAAACATCAATTAAAAATGTTACACTCATGCTCAAAAATTACTCTCTCAAAATTTAAAAACATCAATTGCATCTTCATTCTCCAAAACATCGGTGGTGTCTGGAAAACTCCGACACTCTCAGACCGTGTTCTCCGGTTGAAACTCTCTGGCCAGCGATTTCTTCTATAGTTTTCCCTCCGGTGGTGAAGTCAGGTAAGCCGGTAAATTTTTGCAAAGGTGGATTAAAGCATATTCAGATCTGAGTTTCTCCAGAGACGGGAGAAGAAGAATAGGTCGGGGAGTGGGCTAAGTGGTGGATGGCGGTAATGGCGGTAGAGATGTCAGCCGGCCGGTGAAGAGAGTTTGGGAAGGGAGGAGATCGGCGGTGGTGTGTGTGGTGGTGGGTTGAAGCATTTGATGAGTGAGAGAGAAGGTTTTAGAGAGAGGGAGAGAGGGGGTTTCAAAGAAGGGGTGGTGTGATGGTGGCGTCGGAAAGGAGAGTGGGAGGTGGCGGCTATGGAAGAATTAGGGATCGAGATGTGCCTGGTGAGGTAGAGGGAGCTGATGAGGGTAATTGAGAGGAGAGAGAATGGTTTGTTGGATTTATGGGTTAGAAGAGGGTTTATTGGGTGAATTTTGTGCCATTAGATCTAATTCCATTGTCATGTATTTGATGGTCTAGATCTTATCTAGCTTTGATCCATGTGATTATTTATGATCTAATAGAACATTGCCACATCACATATGCTAGCTTCTATGTTTAAGGCCATTGATTTAAATTGTAATGGATGGTTGAGATGGTGATCCAAGTGAAAATGATGGTTAAAATATGGGCAATTGGATTCAATTTAAGTTATATAATAGATGGCTAAGATGGTGATCCATGTGAATGCCAAAGATCTATAATAAAAAACAATGTCATTTGTAAGAATAATAGTAGTAATAAATTATAAAAATACTTATTAACAAAAATAATAAGTTAACCTTTAAAATAAATAATAATAATGTTATATCTTAAGTAGTTATTAATGTACTTAAATAATAATAATTGTATAATTAGTGTAAATTCTCACTATTAGGATAATTTAGATAATTATTTCTTATTTAAATTACTTGGTCAAAGTATAAAAAAGCTACCGAAATCTTATTTCGGGCGGGACAGAGAGAGTAAACCACTATACCCTAAACTTATATGAGCAAATAGAAAAATATTATATAAGATTCTTACTCTCGGACACACAAAAATAGAAAGTAAGACTCTTACTTAACCAATACTATACCTTATATCCTAAGTCCTAACTTTAAATCCTAAACCATATACCCTAAACTCTATACATACCTTGAATCATTTACTATGTAAAACAAAATATTTACAACATTATTGATAGTAAGTAATAATTGAATAATAGATGTTTAACATAAGAATAATAGTACAAAATAGAAGAAAAAAATACTTGAAAACAATAATAATAATTTAACTTTTAAAAGAAATATTAATAATGCTTATTAATATACATATCCCATGAACACCACTCAATCTAGATTATAAACTTTTTATCATATACGTAATATCCTAAATCCATAACCCTTCAAAGAATCTTTATCAGTATTATTGATAATAAGTATAATTGAAGTATGCATGTTAAAAATAATAATAAATAATTATAAAAAATACACCCACCCCTAAACCCCCACTCTAAACCCTAAAAGAAATGTTAATAATACTTATTAATATACCAATTCCATGAACACCACTCAATCTAAACTATAAATCATTTATCATATATCCAATATCCTAAATTCATACCCCTTCAAATAATTTTTATCAACGTTATTGATAATAAGTACTAACCTCCGTCTCAGTTCAATATGCACTTTTCACTATTCATTTGGTCAATCCAATCAATTTGACCATAATTTTATGAAAATGTTGATAGTCATAAGCAATTTTAAACTTGTTATTGTTTCATCGTTACGAATAGTATCATTGACATTTTAAACTTGAAGTATGCATGTTAAAATAATTAAAATTATAAATTATAAAAAAATGCCTAAAAAACTCAAAACTAACTACTTTATACTCATACTTCATACCCTAAACTCTAAACAACACTCTAGACTCTAAATTATACCTTAATGTATAATAAATTTAGCTACAAATTCAACATTTGTCTCTGAATTTAGCTACGGATTCTATAAATCTATCTCTAAATTTAGCTACAGATTCAACATATGTCTCTAAATTTAGCTACGGATTCAACATATGTCTCTAAATTTAGCTACGGATTCAACATCTGTCTCTAAATTTAGCTACATCTACGAAATCTGTCTCTAAATATAGAGACGGATTGTCAATTTGTCTCTAAATTTAGAGACAAATGTTTAATATGTCTCTAAATTAGAGACAACGTTTGTATACTTCTCTAAAACTAGAGACAGATTCAAAATCTGTCTCTAATTTAGAGACAGATTTTGAATCTGTCTCTAATTTAGAGACAGACTCAAAATATGTCTCTAAATCAGAGACAGACATGAAATATGTGTCTAAAGTAGAGACAGACTCAAAATATGTCTCTAAAATAGAGAATATACGAATCATGTCTCTAAATTTAGCGACAGATATCGAATTTGTCTCTAATTTAGAGACAAATTTTGATCGGTTGCTTTTCTGTCACAAAATTTTGAGTCTGTCTCTAATCTGTTGCCAAATTAGGTACAGACTCCGTCTGTCTCTATTTTTCCGTCTCTGTTTTTAACTTTCCTTGTAGTGATCCACATGGACTCACTTTTAGTAACAACTAGTGTTACTCCCATGCAATGCACGGGACGTAACTTATGATTGGTTTGAATAAACTTAAAAGAATAAGATAACGAATCATAAAGTAAGACTTTATCATGAAGGAGAAATATTAATACATAAAATGGGTAGACGTATTTACACATTGTGAAACACTTCTTTAAAGACAACATTGTCAATGGGAACATCAAACTTCAGATTGATCAAGAATAGTATCATTACATATTAATATCTTAAGACCAAATGGATCTCTAACGCGGGAAAGGGTACCATTTTGTCTACATTCACCCGCCTGTGCAAAACTAAAACTAAAACCTAACACAAAATCTTGTAAAAAACGTGTTTTACACTAACTATGTGTAAAACGTGTTTTTCAAATAACGGCTTAAGAGGGATTAAAAGATGCGGTGGCAATTTTGTAAATAAGTGGAGCTCATGGAAATCTCAGCAGGCACATTTTAAAACAAGAGGAGGCATTTTTCAATACTTCACAGCAGACATATTTGAACTCTAGAGAAGGCACTTTTTTAGAGCAGGCATGTTTTAACTCTAGAGGAGGCATTTTTTTTGAACTTTTAACAGTGCATTTTTTGAGAAAAAATAAGTGTCTGCTCTAGTTAAAAAATGTGCCTCCTGCAGTTTTAAAACATGCCTCCTCCAGTTTCAAAACATGCCTCCTGAGATTTTTTTGAACTTTTAACATTGTCTTTTTTAAAGAAAACAAATGCCTGCTCTAGTTTAAAAATGTGCCTCCTGCAGTATGAAAATATGCCTCCTCCAGTTAAAAAACATGCTTGCTTTAAAATTTAGAAGTGCCTCTTTGAAAAAAATGTCTGTTATAGTTTTACAAAGTGCCTGATGTGGAGTTCAAAAATATGCCTCCTTCAGTTTCATAATATGCCTCCTGCAGTTTTAAAATATGCCTTCTGAGATTTCATAAGTTTCAAATATTTACACTTATGCCACCGCGTCTCTTAAACCCTACTTGCCGTTATTAATAAAACACGTTTTACACTAAGCCTAGTGTAAAACGCGTTTTACAAGAGACTTACTCAAAACCTAAACCTAAAAACATACGTAAACATCTATACAACCCCCACCCACACTTTTTCCTTACCGTGTGAATCAGGTTTGAGTTTATTCCGATCTTCCTGTCAGTTTCATCGGTAATTTCTTTACTTCCTTCATCTCAACTGTTTTTTTATCTGCATATACAAAAATTTCCACAATCAATACTCCAATACAACTTTAATACAATACTATTTTTCATTAATAAATAAAAGATCAATTTTACAAAATCATGCTTTAATTTTCAATTGCAAAAAACATTGAATGAAAAATCTGCTTTCAGTGTTCAAATTCTTAAACGAATAATACTGTATTTCATTAAATTCAAGTAAATGGGATAGATTCCAGCAAAGATAAGTGTAACACCCCAACTTTCCACAACTATTAAATAATATTTAACTTGGATAAATCCTTAAATTAGAATGCCCAACGACTACAATAACTACAATTCAAACTTTAACTAACAATCAAACCCATAACGGCTAGTACAAGTCACTAGCTCAGGATGGTAACCAACGGAAAAATAACGTTCAACTTAACTTAACTTAACGGAAACATATAACTACTAATTAACCTTAATCGCAAGTAGCCTCTATGCCAACGGTTCCTTGTAACCTTTAGTATCCTTACTTATAACCTGAAAAAAATGAGGATGAAAGGAATGAGCGAACAATGCCCAGCAAGTTCATACGGAATCCCCTCGGGTACTAAGAGGAGATAACCGAAATGAACGGTAACAAGAATGCACAACGAAAGGATAACTCAATGATCAAACAACTCTCAGTTTGAAAACATTTAACTTGATGAAAACAATTCATTTCTTGAAAACACGTGGCTTCAGAGACAGTTTCCAAAACACAACATTTTTCACAAAACTTTACTTCACTTTACTTTACTTTACTTTACTTTACTTTACTTTACTTTACTTTACTTTACTTTACTTCATTTAGGGATTAAGCACGCGCTGTACCCAGGGCTCGGGTTTCTACTGACCGCACCCAAAATCGGTATATCATGATAACCTACGCTACTTCATCAAACAACGCAAAGGGGTCCACATGTTCATCTTGGAACTATGGATAACTGTAAGGGGTCCACTTATCCGTTTCGGGATTATGGATAACCGTAAGGGGTCCACTTATCCGTTTCGGGATTATGGATAACTATAATCACTTTTCTTATTACAAAACTTCACTTTAAAGAGCTTTTACAAAACAAAGCTTAACTTTACAAATCTTTACTTGATCATTTTTTAAAAGGTGTACATCTCACTTTAGACACCAAGTCACAATACGAATCATACACATGATAACCCAATTGAACAACAACAATATCAATAGGGTGGATAACAAAGGACGGTAACATTCGCAGAACGGAATAGTTTTTAAAATACTATCTAGCCACATAGATAGTTTACTTTAACAAAACAGAGATTGAGAATCCTACACAAAGGATTGAAATCAAGTACTACAAAGAGCGTAATCCCTTACCTTAGCCTTGCGTTTTACATGCTCGCTTACTCCGATTGTACAATCTACAAATATGAAATAGTCCAGCCTTAGTCATGAGAAAATACTATTTTACTTCTGTCCCAATTTACTTCTTTTTACTCGATTAACCCCATGATTTAGTCCTCTATAACCCCTTTCATATTTAACCAATAACCTTAAGAATGACTACAACACCCCTAGGGTTTTTATTAATCAATTCCCAACATTCAATTTCACTATATGAATTACACACACTAATTTCACACTTTTTGCACACACTTACTGAGTACACCTACAACTGGTACACCCACACTCTGATATACCCCTACTCTGGTACACCCACATTCTGATACACCCCTACTCTGGTACACCCACATTCTGATACACCCACACACACTAAAACACCGTCAACACACACACACACAGTGTATAGAACACATACACACACACGCACATATCACACACACACACTAAAACGTAAAACACACACACACAGTACATATATATATATGCATCACGCACACAAACACACACACTACATCACACACACACGTACACATATATACACACACACAGTTACACTCACTTTCTAACAACCCTATTTTACAAGCCCTAATTTCATAGTTTTGTATACCCTAGTTCATCATTAGGGTTAGGGTTTACCAACACTATAATCATTATAATTAGGTTAGTTTAAACGGGGAGAGCAAGGTTTAGGGAGTGGGATCGTTACCTTAAACGTTTCCTTCCTCTTTATCTCTTCTTCTTCTTCTTCTTTCCCTTTGCCCGAACTCTCTCTCTTCTGCGGTCTCTCTCTCTGATCGCCGCTCTCTCCCTCTCCTCTCCCATTCTCTGTTTTTTTTTCTTCTGCGATAAAATCAACTGCTAGGGATTTGAGGAGTATTTATTTTAAAAGGGTTATTAGTTTCCTATTAAGAAAGGGTTAAATTAACCTATTGGACTTCTATTTACTAAAGCCCAACATGAGCCCACTACTTACTCCTAATTAGTGAGTCCAAGATAAATTAAAAAGAGTTTCACAATTAAATAAATAATGGCTTAGGGCCGGGTATTACATTCTTACCCCCTTAAAAGAGTTTGGTCCTCCAAACTAAACGTACCTTAAGCATCAAACAAAGCGGGATACATATCACGCATTTCACTTTCGAGCTCCCACGTGGCTTCTCTTTCCGTGTGATTGCTCCACTGCACTTTTACGTACGGAATCACTCGCTTCCGCAAACTTGATCTTTACGGTCTACAATCTTTACTGGCTTCTCATCATAACTCAAGTCTTCACGAAAACGTAACTGTTTGTACTCGATGACGTGGCTCGGGTCGGCTACGTACTTCCTCAACATCGACACGTGAAACACGTTGTGCACACCAGACAGTACAGGAGGTAGAGCCAACTTATAGGCTACCACTCCTATTCGCTCTAGAATCTCAAACGGCCCCACATATCTAGGACTTAACTTTCCACGAATCCCAACCCGCATAACTCCTTTTTGTCGGTGAAATCTTCAAGAATACATGATCCCCTACTTGAAACTCTAGATCGCGTCTTCGATTATCCGTATACGATTCCTGCCTACTCTGAGCAGTTAATAACCACTTGCGAATCTGTTAAACTTTATCCGTCGTTACTTAAACAATCTCGGGTCCAGTTAACTTCCTCTCACCTACTTCATCCCAACACGCAGGCAATCTACATTTCCGCCCATACAGAGCTTCATACAGCGCTATTCCAATACTAGAGTGGTAACTGTTGTTGTAGGTAAATTCCACTAGTGGTAAATGATCAGTACCCGCTCCTTGCCAATCCAACGACGTTGCTTTCAGTAGGTCTTCAAGAGTCTGAATCGTCTGTTCTGAATGTCCGTCCGTCCGAGGATGGAACGTTGTACTCATAGTTAACTCCGTCCCTAACGCTTTCTGTAAACTCTTCCAGAAATTTGATGTGAATCTCGCATCTCGATCTGACACTATAGAGACCGGTATCCCATGCAACCTCACAATCTCGTCCACATACTACTTAGCTAACTTGTCCAATGAATCAGTCACCTTGATTGCTAGAAAGTGAGCCGATTTAGTGAGCCTATCCACTATGACCCAAATCGCATTTATGACCCTTCAATGTCCTAGGAAGTCCAATCACCAAATCCATAGTAATGTGCTCCCACTTCCACTCTGGAATAGGTAGCGATTGTAGTAATCCCGCGGGTTTCTGGTGTTCACTTTTCACTTGCTGACATACTAAACACTTGGACACGAATTCTGCTACCTCACTCTTCATATTGTTCCACCAAAATGATTCCTTTAAATCTCTGTACATCTTAGTACTCCCAGGATGAATCAAAAATCTTGAACAGTGAGCTTCCTCAAGAATTTCCCTCTTAATACTTCCATCATTTGGCACCCAAATCCTCGATTGATACCTCATAATCCCGTCGTCACTAACACGAAAATCCACCATTCCCTTTTTACTTATGGTTTTGTGGATTACAGCTAACTCCTCATCCACATTCTGAG
The DNA here is from genome assembly GCA_026119855.1 of Campanula takesimana. Taxonomy (NCBI): domain Eukaryota; kingdom Viridiplantae; phylum Streptophyta; class Magnoliopsida; order Asterales; family Campanulaceae; genus Campanula; species Campanula takesimana. The sequence goes on along the minus strand of JAOWBW010000569.1, from coordinate 417,415 downwards.
CTTCCTTGATTCTCACTAACAATGTTGGTTGGACACTCATCTGAGCCAAATAACCTTTAACTCTAACTTCTAGTCTCACCATTTCCAATTTACTTACCCCCTTAGAAAACATAGCCGCTAACGATCCATGGTTCTTTCTACTTAACGCATCTGCCACTTTATTGGCTTTTACAAGATGATACAAAATCTTGCAATCATAATCCTTAAGTAATTCAAGCCATCTTCTCTGTCTCATATTCAACTCTTTCTGAGTGAAAATATACTTAAGACTCTTATGGTCGGTATAAATCTCGCATGTCACCCCATACAAATAATGTCTCCAAATCTTCAATGCAAACACCACGGCCGCTAACTCCAATTCATGGGTAGGATAGTTCTTCTCATGGTTCTTGAGTTGCCTAGACGCATAAGCTATCACCTTGTTATTCTGCATCAACACACAACCCAAACCTTTCAATGAAGCATCACTATAAATTACAAAACCATCTTGTTTGTTGGTACAGTAAGAATAGGCGCAGACACCAATCGCCTTTTCAATTCTTGAAAGTTCTCCTCGCATTCGTCCGACCATACAAACTTTGTCCCTTTCGTGGTTAACTTGGTCAATGGTAGAGATAACTTCGAAAACCCTTCTACGAACCTACGGTAGTATCCTGCTAAACCCAAAAAGCTCCTTATCTCACTAACAGAAGTTGGTCTCTCCCAATTAACTATAGCCTCAACCTTTGCAGGGTCAACTGCTATCCCATTCTTTACTTCCTCAAGCCAGAACTCACACTTCTTAAACTTGGCATACAACTTTTGTTCTCTCAGAATCTGCAATACTAATTTCAAATGTTCTTTATGCTCCTCTTTTGACTTAGAGTACACCAAGATGTCGTCGATGAATGCTATTACACACTCGTCTAAGTACTCTTGAAATACTCTATTCATAAGCTCCATAAACACAGCAGGTGTATTTGTCAATCCAAACGGCATTATCAGGAACTCATAGTGCCCATACCTCGTCCTAAAAGCCGTCTTTGCCACATCTTCCTTTTTCACTCTCAACTGATGGTAACCCGAACGCAGATCAATCTTAGAGAAATAACATGCACCCTGGAGTTGATCAAACAAATCATCGATTCTAGGTAAAGGATACTTATTCTTAATCGTTGAACGATTTAACTCCCGATAGTCAACACATAACCTCATTGACCCATCCTTTTTCTTTACAAATAATACCGGCGCACCCTACGGTGATGCACTTGGCCTAATCAGACCATTGTCCAATAACTCTTGTAACTGTTCCTTTAACTCTTTAAGTTCCGGCGGAGCCATCCTATATGGTGCTCTCGAAATCGGTGCAGTCTCTGGTGCTAGATCTATTGGAAACTCCACTTCTCGCTCCGGCGGTACTCCCGGTAAGTCCTCAGGGAAAACATCTTTAAAATCCCTTACTATGGAAAGAGATTCTATGGTCACTTATTTCTTACTTGACTCACTAACATACGCTAGAAGGCCCTCACAACCCTTCCTTAACAGTTTACGAGCCTTCATTACAAAAATCAGATCGGTCCGGACTCTCAGTTTCGATCCGTGAAAGTAGAATCTTTCTCCAGAGGGTAATTCAAAGTTTACTTCCCTTTTTAAAACAGTCTACTTTGGCATGATATGCAGCTAACCAATCCATTCCTAGGATAATATCAAGGTCACCGAGATCCATACATATGAGGTCAGCCTCGAGTTCTCTATCGCCTATCTTTAGAGGACAATTCTGAAATACTGAAGTAACTAGGATCGATTCCTTAGTCGGGGTATCAATTATCACAGAACTCTCTAACGCTTCAGGAATCAAATTCATTCTCTTAGCTAAGCAAGCACTTATCACAGAATGCGTAACATTTATCGATCTTGTGTCTTCTGTCACAGACTTGGCATTTCTCATCAAAACCTTGCACTTTAGCGTCACCCTTTTTTGCCATCTTTACGGTTTCCATAGCCTTTACTCGGGTACTTACTTGCAGCATCATGCTTCTCGCGATCATCAGCAGCCTTCTGCTTAATGCTTTCGTCACGGTTCCAGTTTCTCTTGGTTAGCTCTTTCTCCGTAGACTTCTTTTCTCTTCCTTCTTACTGCGGTAACTCTCCGCCTCTTTCTCTACTATTCTTGCTTTGTCCAACACTTGGTCATATGATGATAGCATCACTGGAGTGATTCGATATCGGATCTGGTTACTCAACCCGAATTCAAACTTTCGAGCCTTCTGTTCCATATATAAAAAAAAAATACTGGGGGGCAACTCTCGCAGCTCGGTAAACTTCTCACAGTATTCATCCACTGTCATAAATTATGCCACTCTGGCATTTCGAATGTTCATCGGATAATACTCTTCGTTGAACACACGCTTAAACCTTTCTCACGTGAATTTACCATCTCTTACGTGCAATAGCCGCTCTCATACTCTTATTAGTATCGCGACTGGACTCTATTACTCATGTCACACAAGCATTGCTACTATGCTTAATACTCTCACATAAAAAAAAGGCCGTCCCCAAAAGACGTAACTTTTACAAAAGATCGGTTTACTAGACCTCTGGTCATTTCAATAGACCAATTTTACTTAGGTAAGTTATTGCACTAGGCTTTACTTATTTATCATAGGTCGATTCAGTAGACCTACTTTCATTCACACTTGGCCGTCTCACTAAGCCAATTACTCTTATACTTAACCGTTTCAATAGGTCACTTCATTCTTGTTTTGATCATTTTACTAGACCAAAACTAATTTCACTTGGCCGTTTCAATAAGCCAGTTCTACTTATGGTCTTTTCACTTGACCAATACTTCATTGTCCTTATAGCTCACACGCCATAAACATAAGAACAAGACAATTAACAAAGCTATTTGCTTAAATGAATTATAAACTTTTATTAAGAGGATCTTCTGGGAATAAAAGTAGACAAAACAAAATTCTAGTGTTTTTCTCTAAAATAGAATTAACTTTCAATACTATAATTAAATAACTCTATGTTCCACTTTTCACTCATGGGACAACACTTTTCCTAGGCCTTCCCTAGGTTTTCCACTTGGCACCTTTGGAGCCTTCTTAAAGCCTCTTGTCTTCCTCTTGGACCTACGAACCGGTACCATTGGTGGTTTATCATCATCAATTTCAATTGGATTGGCTTCGTTGCCTTAAAGGTTGATATCTACTTCCTTGATTTCATCATCAACTACCAATTATTCCTCATTTGGTATTTCATTACCTATGAGTGTGGTCCGATTAAGCTCTCTAGCATTTTCTTCCTTGAGCTCTTTCAGTTCATAATACTACTGATAGGCCTCTTCTCTGACCTCGGGGTAGTACTTCTCATTCTGACTCGTAATCTCTTTTACTTCTTCTAACTCTTTTCTAACATCTAACCAAGCCTTCCTATCTCGCATCCATTTTCCCCATGCAAGACTCACCTTGGCCTTTTCAGCTTTTAATTCTCCTTTCAGCTTCAGGATTTTGAGTGCATACCTCTGGATCAATCTTTGCTTAATCGTTCTATACTTCAAGTTCATTTTCGAGTTTCTTCTAAGTCCGTCCATAACTTACAATTTGGACATAACTATTATCAGTACCATATAACCCAAAGGTATATGACCATAACCATTATTTGCATAAGCAACTTAAAGTAATAACATTCTAGTGTAATCCTTCAAGTTTCATTCCCAAAGTGTTCAATTATAATCCTTTATATTCCTCTATATTCCTCGAGGAAATCTTGTCTTAAGTTCTTTTCTAAAATAGTAAGTTTCTACAAAAGGAAAGTTTCCAAACTTAGAAAGTTTCCCAAAATGGAAAGTTTCCCTAAATAGCAGGTTTCCTCAATTAGTGCTTCTCAAAAATACTATGTTCTTATCAGAGTTCTAAAGCCCAACATCGTTAAGTACTACTTCTCCCAATAGTCTTAACTTCTAAGTCTGAGTCTCCCAAGTAATCCTAAACCGGGGCTCTGATACCAACTGTAACACCCCAACTTTCCACAACTATTAAATAATCATTAACTTGGATAAATCCTTAAATCAGAATGCCCAACGGCTACAATAACTACAATTCAAACTTTAACTAACAATCAAACCCATAACGGCTAGTACAAGTCACTAGCTCAGGATGGTAACCAACGGAAAAATAACGTTCAACTTAACTTAACTTAACGGAAACATATAACTACTAATTAACCTTAATCTCAAGTAGCCTCTACGCCAACGGTTCCTTGTAACCTTTAGTATCCTTACTTATAACCTGAAAAAATGAGGATAAAAGGAATGAGCGAACAATGCCCAGCAAGTTCATACGGAATCCCCTCGGGTACTAAGAGGAGATAACCGAAAGGAACGGTAACAAGAATGCACAACGAAAGGATAACTCAATGATCAAACAACTCTCAGTTTGAAAACATTTAACTTGATGAAAACAATTCATTTCTTGAAAACACGTGGCTTCAGAGACAGTTTCCAAAACAAAACATTTTTCACAAAACTTTACTTCACTTTACTTTACTTTACTTCATTTAGGGATTAAGCACGCGCTGTACCCAGGGCTCGGGTTTCTACTGACCGCACCCAAAATCGGTATATCATGATAACCTACGCTACTTCATCAAGCAACGCAAAGGGGTCCACATGTTCATCTTGGAACTATGGATAACTGTAAGGGGTCAACTTATCCGTTTCGTGATTATGGATAACCGTAAGGGGTCCACTTATCCGTTTCGGGAATATGGATAACTGTAATCACTTTTCTTATTACAAAACTTCACTTTAAAGAGCTTTTACAAAACAAAGCTTAACTTTACAAATCTTTACTTGATCACTTTTTAAAAGGTGTACATCTCACTTTAGACACCAAGTCACAATACGAATCATACACATGATAACCCAATTGAACAACAACAATATCAATAGGGTGGATAACAAAGGACGGTAACATTCGCAGAACGGAATAGTTTTTAAAATACTATCTAGCCACATAGATAGTTTACTTTAACAAAACAGAGATTGAGAATCCTACACAAAGGATTGAAATCAAGTACTACAAAGAGCGTAATCCCTTACCTTAGCCTTGCGTTTTACTTGCTCGCTTACTCCGATTGTACAATCTACAAATATGAAATAGTCTAGCCTTAGTCATGAGAAAATACTATTTTACTTCTGTCCCAATTTACTTCTTTTTACTCGATTAACCCCATGATTTAGTCCTCTATAACCCCTTTTATAGTTAACCAATAACCTTAAGAATGACTACAACACCCCTAGGGTTTTTATTAATCAATTCCCAACATTCAATTTCACTATATGAATTACACACACTGATTTCACACTTCCTTCACACACTTACTGAGTACACCTACAACTGGTACACCCACACTCTGATACACCCCTACTCTGGTACACCCACATTTTGATACACCCACACACACTAAAAGACCTTCAACACACAGACACAGTGTATAGAACACATACACACACACACGCACATATCACACACACACACACTAAAACGTAAAACATACACACACAGTACATATATATATGCATCACGCACACAAACACACACACTACATCACACACACACGTACACATATATGCACACACACAGTTACACTCACTTTCTAACAACCCTATTTTACAAGCCCTAATTTCATAGTTTTGTATACCCTAGTTCATCATTAGGGTTAGGGTTTACCAACACTATAATCATTATAATTAGGTTAGTTTAAACGGGGAGAGCAAGGTTTAGGGAGTGGGATCGTTACCTTAAACGTTTCCTTCCTCTTTATCTCTTCTTCTTCTTCTTCTTCTTCTTCTTCTTCTTCTTTCCCTTTGCCCGAACTCTCTCTCTTCTGCGGTCTCTCTCTCTGATCGCCGCTCTCTCCCTCTCCTCTCCCGTTCTCTGTTTTTTTTTTCTTCTGCGATAAAATAAACTGCTAGGGATTTGAGGAGTATTTATTTTAAAAGGGTTATTAGTTTCCTATTAAGAAAGGGTTAAATTAACCTATTGGACTTCTATTTACTAAAGCCCAACATGAGCCCACTACTTACTCCTAATTAGTGAGTCCAAGATAAATTAAAAAGAGTTTCACAATTAAATAAATAATGGCTTAGTCCGGGTATTACAATAAGATTTATTTTTCCATTTTAGTTGTTCAGGCTTCAACGAATCATGGCATTCTAAGATTTGAATTCCATACATGACTCAAATCACTCCTCCCTTCAAAGTTGGATTTGCCGGGGAAAACAGAGCATTACGTGATGTGAAGTGTGGAACTATCTCTCCATCACCCTAATCAAAATAATCAATGACATCATGTTCAATGTACATGAACAATTATTCAGTGTACATATACAACTATGGCTCCTTAAATATAAGGACAACCCATTATTTCGTATGCTAAGTATTAAAAATCAACCAATGTAACATGTTACATATAAATCTGAAAAGAAAAAGTCACCTGGCTAAATGAAAAAGTCTCTCCAAGGAAACCATTGACTCATCACCGATGTCAAATGATTAAAGAGATCGACTGGATTTATGAGCCCTTCCTCTAGCTCTCAATCCTACATTAGATGAAAATAGATAATCTGAAACAAAGTTCTATAATCATTACAAAATAGGAGGTGCATGACTAAGTTGTGTTATTTGATAGTTTAATTATATAATTGTAATAGGAACAAAGCATCACAAAGTTAAAGTTAAAAAGAAAGAAAAAAACCCTAGAATTTACAACTGAACAAATCTCTAATAAATAATGCCATACAGTCCACCATACTTCCAAAATTTCCATGTAAATTTGCATGTGATTCACAGAATAAGTAGGTAAAAAAATCTGACCAAGAAAATATCAAGTAGCAACATAAATCAACATAATCTTACGAACGAAAGCTTTAGTTGTACATGATCAGATCAGTAAACCAGTTACACTATCCACAAATAGAGCAAATTAACATAATAAAAAATTAGCTAAAACATATTGAGTCAAAAATCATACAAAACCCTTTCAAGTATGGGGAGCTATGACTTCAAATACTCTCTGTCCCGGAAAGTTTGTCCCTCTTTTTTCTCGTTGTTATTACGAATGAACTTTAGGCAATAATTTAAGCTATTTTAATCATCCTAACGAAAATTTACAACTTGTTATTGATACACCATTATATATACTATCAATAACAGATATTAGATTCTTATTAATGTAATTAAAAGTTGCCTAAATTATTGATCTAAGTTCATTCATAGTAATAAGGAAAAAAGAGAGACTAACTTTCGAGGACAGACGAAGAGGAAGTATAACATGAAGCCAATGGAATCCATCAAGTCAATCCCCAAAACACATCTCCCCGTCTTCATTGCCTAATACACATCCAAAACAAAATTCTTCTTGCTAATTATCCACAAATAGAGCAAATTAACCCAATTTTTTTTTAGCTAAAACATATCGAGTAAAAAATCATTTAAACCCCTTTCAAGCTGAACATGGGGAGCTATGACTTCAAATACTCTCTCTGTCCTGGAAAGTTCGTTACTCTTTTTTCTCGTTGTTATTACGAATGAACTTTAGGCAATAATTTTAGCTAATTTAATCATCCTAACAAAAAATTACAACTTGTTATTGATACACCATTATAAATACTATCAATAACAATTTTTAGATTCTTAGTAAGGTAATTAAAAGTTTCCTGAATTATTGATCTAAGTTCATTCATAGTAATAAGGAAAAAAGAGAGACTAACTAACTTTCAAGGACAGACGAAGAGGAAGTATAACATGAAGCCAATGGAATCAATCAAGTCAATCCCCAAAACACCTCTCCCCGTCTTCATTGCCTAATACACATCTAAAACAAAATTCATCTTGCTAATCCTAATGGATTAATTTGAACTACACAACAATCCTTGGCTACAGTCGGGATGAAGGAGGTGAAGATAGGAATGTACCTAAACAATATTGAAATTGTTAAGATTAAAACCTGATTCGGAATATTCTCATTTTTTGCTGTAGGATGATGCCCAAAATTACCTCTTAGGTTTCCAAGCCCGCGTAAACGAACAACAAATATGCAAAAAACAATGCACCAATATACAAAAAATAAATACATATCCACAAGACTATATCCTAACACATGCATATGAATGAATACTCAATATGAGGACCCAAGAATGCAAATGTAGCTGACACTATCTTAATTCAACACACGCGACCACAACACAACTCAAAGTACACTAATCATGCAAAAACCAACTCATAGCATTCCAAAAACAACTCATTGCCATTTAGTATGACCCAGTTGTACATATCCAGTGGTCAAGAAAGTGTAGATATATAGTTTCATTGACCGATAAAAACCCCTGTTTGGGGCTTCTCCAAACCCATTTTAAGCAAAGGTGAAGAATTTCACCAAATGGAAATTTTACAAAAGTGAGATGTGAATGTTATTAAACTAACCCAATGAATCATGGTGCAAAATGAGACCAACAGCAAAATCAAGTAAGAATAACAATCTGAGTTAATAGCATAAACAAATTCCCTGTAAACAAACATGCAAATCTCACACAATAGAGTAGCAACCCAAAATCAATCCATTAAAGATGTAAAATGACGCACCTTTATATCCCCCACTGCTCTTCCTCCTCTAGCTCTTCTATTAGCTACAATCGCTACACAAAGAAAACCTCTGATTCAGGACGTCATTTTTTTCATCAACTAATAAAGAAGAATTGATTTGATCATCATAATTGAAGTTGGGCGTATGTCTGGTATGGGTAACGATCTGCAAGATATGAAACATTCCAAAATTTAGTAAGTTATTTTCTCAGCTAAACGTACAAATACAAACTGAGGAAACCTAAGAAACCATTCAATCGCTTAATCATCAGTGACGACCGCTATTCCCAGGGCTTCTTGCTGAAAGTTATCAAATTTGACGTGGGTGAAAAGATGATTATATTAAATTTTATGTTTGAGAAAAATAGAAAGAGAATGTACCGGAAAGGTAGTGCGGGTGGTTTGTCAACAAATTGTTCCGCCCAACCCAACCCTTCCTCTAACATGTTGCTGCTACTACATCATTGTGCCATGAAAGAACAACATCGTCTAACCACACGGTCAGATCATCCCACTGCCCTTCCTCCAGACCATCTCCACCGTCAACCACCTTCATCACCACCAATCCAAATCCTTTTTGAACTAAGATCACCAGCAAACTGGCAATTCATCATCTCCTCCATCACTTGCCTTATCACTATCTACAATGATAAGTTTCAATATGAGTGCTGCAGTTCAATAGTTTTGACTAAATTTAGTCCTTTGATTTTCATCATCAACTTTTGCTTTTCCTCAAACGGAAATAGCTATTGTTAATGCCTCATGAAATTTTAATGTACTCAATCTACCTAAGAGACAAAAAGGAAATGAAGATGAATCGGGGTAGTGAAATGGACTAAAAACTGTAGTCTTTCTGAAAATATGAACCTGACATCAAACTACGACAGGGAGGTGATTCTTAGGAAAATTAGCTCAGTGTGAGGCGCGGAGTGGGCAGTATGGTTTTCTTGAGAAAAAGATCAAATTATGCAAATTTACCATAGGAAATTCATCATAACACCTTGACCCTCACCAATTGATCGTCCAAACTCTATTGAACTTCTTAGGTTTAGAAATGAAATTATTTGAGGCATCCTGCAAAAAGACAGCTACTAATATTATCTCCATGATAAACAAAAACAAACTATACTATCAACAAAGCTGGACGACCATTTAAGACAAAGTAGTGCAACACTATAGAGATTGAAAGCCATCTAATTCTTTCAAGTTTGGAATGAATGCACAATTCCTTCAATTCCCCCTGTCTTAGTTTCTTTCTCCGACCCACCACCCTCAAAAATTCATTGATTCAACAGCAGCAAGTATTTTATCAAAGTAAATGACATTCTAAAATGATTTGCAAGAAGAAAAACTGAATATAATCTGAAAGAAAAAAGTTAAAAGAAATAAATATTTACTATGGTTAATATTTTCCTACATGATTTTCCTCTCGAATTGACAGATAATTAGAGAACCAAGTTCATTATAAAACTGGGAAGGGTAGGGTTGCTAATGCTTGACTGCTATGAACTGCAGTGGGAGGGGGATAAATTTAAGCCATTCTGAACTGGTTTGCTATCACAATAATTCTTTGCTGATTAGGGTTTACAACATTTAATCTCAGCTCTCTTTGCCACTCTTTAAATCAATTTGAGGTAGACGATGAACGATTATTGGGTGAACATGAAAATATAACTACACTTGAACAATGGCAGTGGATGCGAGTGCGGTAGCTACACTTGAACCAATTATTTTTATCTTCACCGCCACCCCCTATGTGATTCGCTAATCCCCTCACCTTTTAGAAAAACTCAACTACGTAGATTTAACTGAAGACATAAGTAAGAAGATAACTACATAGTTAATAAATTGATTGGTCAAATATAACAACTCAAATGCTCTACAGAGGAATCAAGAACCCAAGAATACTCAACAATCTAATTAATTACCAAACTAAAACCTGATGAGACCGAGCTCTGTAGACCGGATTGAACCCGATCTAACCGGCATAACCGAGCCCGTCCTAACCGGACCTCAATCCTGAAGATCGAACCGGATAAGCCCGCAGGTGAACGAGCTCGAGAGATCCGGGCTCCCCGATGAATACAACCGAGATAGCTCTGCCTCCCGCTATCCTAAGGGTCCCGTGTTGATCACTCAACCTCATGTCCGGAGCCCGCAGTGCCCAGCTGTCACAAACGTACAAAGGACGTTAACTATTCGTACCTGACATACCATAACGGTTGGTGTTAGAACCATGATTCCCTGACAACACGCCACGTTCTCAACGACTCTCCTGAACAGTCCAGTGAGGACTTGCCACGTGTCTAGCAAGTACCAGGGTAGTTGGTACCTTGAACCTACCTCTCTCTTCTATCCATATAAATACTCCTTTCCGCCCCAATGGGCCAGGTACGTGCTCTACCCTAATCACACACACTAGGTCTTCGTTGATCTATCTTCTTAGGTTTTCCTCAGAGAACTTACTCTCACACCCGAGGGCCTAAGCCGGATTCAACCCGGCCTTGTCTTAACGGTGTTCTTGTTTGTGCTGTGATCAGGAACATGAGACAATCAAACTGGAGTTCTATCTCCGTGACCCCAGATTTCAGGGCCTCATCAGTGGTTCCATTGCCGGGAAACGAAAATCTTCCCAGTGCAATCTTCTTGTTTTGTTTGCTTTTCCAGTCTAGTTCATTTCGAATTCTCCACTACAATTTATCAAATCTCAAATCTCCCACCGTTCAGTCTAGTTCCTCCGTATTTTACGGTTCTTAAAGTGTATTCCCTTCTTTCTGTTGATTCTTGACATACTAAATCTTCGCAATGACTGGAAAAGATATTTTGAATCCAAATGCTAGCCCTTCGAGACAAGCGCCTCAGGGGTCAGTCTTCGCCAGATTGGGAGATAAGACGCTTAGCGGCAACTCTTATACTCCCTCTCAAAAGGCAAGGAGAGAGGCGGATCTGAGAGATCGTATAGAAACTTCTAAAGCTCTCAAGACTCAAAAAACTCCCGTCACTCCCCTCACTCCTGACCAAATTCAAAAGAAAATCCAGATCCTGACGAACAGGCAGAATCTGGTAGCGGAAGGGCTACAGTTGAATCTGGCCCTGGAGGAGCTATTTAACGCCGAGGCCAATGCTGGAAGCCCTCCTGAAAAATCAAAAACTCATGGTCTGACAAGTTCTAAAAGCAGAGCCAGTAGGGTTGTAGGATAAAAAAGGCAGACAATCCTCGTGGACGATAACGAGGAGAGGGGAGAAGAAGAGGGGGAAAGTAAGGAAGGAGAATCAGAGCCTAGATAACCTAGAGGCCAATTTAAAGGGAAAGCAGTTGTTAAAAACGGTGATAAAATTACAGAAACAATGAAAAGGGCTAAAACAGGGGACATGACGGATCAAAAGTTCCAAAGACTGATCGCGGAGTTATGGGAGTCCAAGCAAAACGTAACAAAGTGCGTTGGACCCATGGACGCTTTCGCATCATGCATCAATGATTCCCCAATCCAAAGGGGAAAGGTACCCATGCTGGACACGTATGATGGATTTCTAATTCAAAAAGCCATGTTGGGCGATTTGAAGGGCAGATGGCTCTATTTTCAACAAATGAGGCCGTGAAGTGCAAAGCTCTTGCCTCCACTTTTAAAGGGAAGGTGCTAGGATGGTTATTGGCCCATAAACCGCGCTCTATCTGCAGCTATGAGCAATTGCGGACTTCATTCTTGAACTCGTTCGCGGGCGCCGGGGAGGCCGCAAGGCCAAAATCGGACCTGTGCGGCGTTAAACAATACCCCGGGGAGAACACGAAAGCATACATCACTCGGTTCAGAAAAATGACCGAGCAGATTGTGGACTTAACAAAGAACGACATCGAACTATGCTTCTAAGGGGATTAACATCCCACACTTTGAGGCAGGAGTTTGCTTGCCGAAAACCTGAGGGGACAGTGGAGATATATAACAGGGCCATCCCTATGGCCGGAGTAGAACCCGCATTCATGGCTGACGCCCGCAGGAGCGTAAGGGATAGGATCGAGCCCGCTCATGATTCCCGTCACCACTCAGGCTATACGGGGAGCAACGGTGGCCAAGGTAGAGGCAGACCAAGGGGCATGCCCAATTTTAAAAGAGGCAATGACAGCGCTTTCACTTCTTTGATCACGCCGAGAGGTGAGATTTTGCGAGCAAAAGCCTTACCTCCCCCACCTCCACTGGAGAGAAAGCCTTACGAGGCGAACAAAAAGAAATGGTGTGGATACCATGAAAGCCACGGACATACCACGGATGACTGTTTCCAGTTAAAGAAAATAATACAACAAAAGGTAGAGGCCGGGGAATTGAAAAAATGGATCACGGGGTCCGGCGATAAAGGGGAGGCCCCACGGGGAAATGTCCAATACATCCGCCTTAATGATGCAGGAGGGGAAGGACGCTATGACATCCAATATATCGGGGAGGAAACCCCAAGCAATACCCAGCTGTCTAATCAGATCAAACAGTTGGAGAAAGTATTCCTGATTCCTGCGTACCCGCCCGAGCAGGAAGAATTGATTGGGTTCAAGAGGAGCGAGCTGGCCTCCACGCTTTTTCATTCCACCCAACCCTTAACGATCAAAATGTCCATTGGACGGGCGGACATCAGCAGAGTATTGATTGACACGGGGGCCTCGCGAGATATCCTTTATTTCAACTGTTTGGAAGAGATGGGAATGTCCGAGGCACACCTTACTCCGTACGCTGGTCTGCTGGAAGGGTTCACTAATCACACGGTCTATGTCAAGGGAACAATAGATTTCGATGTAACTATTGGGGTAAAGCCATTTGAAAAGACTGCTCGGATAACTTTCATGGTGATCGCTTTGAAATCCCAGTACAATGCAATACTTGGAGTGACCACGCAAGCTGCACTGGGAATCGTGGCTTCAATCCCGCACCAGAAAGTCAAATTCAGTACACCCGCAGGGATAGCATGTATTGAGAACAAGCCCGAGCTATTTTTAAAAATCATTAAAAAGAAAAGAAGAGAGAAGGTTGGGATAAACAAACCAGGGGCTCAAAGAGAGGAGAAAAGGGCGAAATTAAACGGAAAGGAGATCCAAGATACTGCTATGATTGGGACCCTGTCATTTCACTCAACCCGGGCAGAATTCAAGCAGAGCAGGAGAGCCCGCCGAAGGATGGCTGAGGCCGAGCAGATAGAGATCGTGATCGACTCACTACATGACCGGGAGATAACAGACATCCGCCCTAATGATGCTCTAGAGGATGTGGTTATAAATCCAGCGTACCCCGAGCAGACGATAAAGGTCGGGCTAGAGATCCCCGCGGAGGAAAGGAAAATTTTGATAGAGCTGCTGAGAAAAAGCTTGGACGTGTTCGCCTGGACCGTAGAAGATATGAAGGGGATAAGTAGGGAAGTGATCGAGCATGAATTGAACATCGACCCCACGTTCTCCACGATCCTTCAAAAAGAAAGATATTTTTCCCCGGAGAAGAGAGCCGCGATCAAGGTAGAGGTGGATAAGCTGCTGAAAGCAAAAATCATAAGCCCTATCAAATATCCAAAATGGTTGGCCAACGTAGTAATGGTGACCAAAGCGAACGGGAAATGGAGGATGTGCATGGATTTTACAGATCTGAACAAAGCTTGTCCCAAAGACTGCTACACCCTTCCTCGGATCGACCAGTTGGTGGACTCTATTGCCGGGCATAGGGTATTGAGCTTTATAGATGCATACTCAGGCTACCATCAAATTAAAATGAAAGAGGCTGATGTCCCATCTTGCACCTTTTACGCCGCGGGCAAGACCTACACTTACAACAACATGCCGTTCGGTCTCAAGAATGCGGGCTCAACGTATCAAAGAATGGTAGGCATCGTTTTCGACGACCAGTTGGGCCGGAACCTGGAGGCGTACATCGATGATATGGTTGTCAAAACAAAGGGGGCCTCTCATGATATTGACGTAGCGGAGACCTTCACCAATCTCTGGAAGAACAATATGAAGCTTAACCCCTCCAAGTGCGCCTTTGGAGTAAAGGCAGGAAAGTTTTTGGGTTTTATGGTGAACCAGAGAGGAATCGAAGCAAATCCGGAAAAAATCAGGGTATTGATAAATATGCAACCCCCTAGATGCATTAAGGAAGTACAAAAGCTTAATGGCCGCATCACGGCTTTGGGGAGGTTCATAGCCAGTTGCCTTTCTTTAAAACTCTCAAAAAGGGAAAAAAATGAAGGTTTTGAATGGAACGAGGAGTGCCGAAACGCTTTCGAGCAAATCAAAGCCTACCTGGGAAAACCGCCGCTCTTGAGTAGCCCTGTCTTGGGTGAGGAACTCTATATTTTCTTGGCCGCAACCGATCATGCGGTGGCTGCGGTTTTGGTAAAGGAAGAAAACGACCTTCAGAAGCCTGTGTATTATGTATCCAAGGCTCTGTCCGCAGTAGAAAGACGATATTTAAACGTTGAAAAGCTTGCCTTCGCCTTGCTCATGGCCGCTCGGAAGCTGCGGGCATACTTCACCGCCCATCCGATCACGGTTTACTCTGACACCCCGCTAAAGAAAGTACTCCATAAGCCCGAATCCTCAGGGAGAATGCTGTCATGGTCCATAGAGCTAACCGAGTTCCAGATTACTTACTCTCCAAGAAAGACCATTAAAGCACAAGCACTGGCAGACTTTGTAGCGGAGACCACATTTGAATCGAAGGAGAATGAAGTAGATAAGAGTCAGCCCGAGAAAGCAAAGAAAGAGCGGAACAAGGAGGCAAAAGGCGCTGAAGAAAGACCGGAAAATTGTTGGTCACTAAACGTGGATGGATCCGTGGGAAAATCTATTAGCGGCGCCGGAATCCTTTTAATTGCCCCAGAAGGTCAAAGGTTTAAGCGGGTTCTAAGGTTTAAATTCGTAGTCTCAAACAATCAGGCTGAGTACGAGGCATTGATAGCGGGCTTGGAGTTAGACCGAGACATGAAGGTACCAAAGCTAATTGTGAAGAGCGATTCACAGCTCGTTGTAAACCAAGTCAAAAAGGAGTATGAAACAAATCACCCGGTGTTACTCAGTTACAAAGAGCTCGCAGTAAGTCTGTTAAAGGAATTTGAATACCACGAGCTAAACCAGGTTAACCGGGCTGAGAATTCCGAGGCGGACCTACTTTAAAGAATAACAAACGAAGACATTGCCAAGCTCAGTGTTGACTGCTGGATAGAATTTACGGAGCACCCAGCCATTGACAGGGTAGAGATCCACCGAATAGGGGAACCGGAGAAAGATTGGGTGGACGAGATCAGAGAGTATGTCGAAAAGCAAACCCTCCCCAACGATCCTGACCGGGCAAGAGTTTTGAGGAAACAGGCCGCCAGGTACACGGTCATTGATGATGTGCTTTATTGAAGATCTTTCACCAAACCGTTGCTGAGGTGTGTAAAGTCTGACACCGTCACGAACTTGCTATATGAAGTGCATGAGGGAGTATGTGGAGGGCATCCAGGAGCCCGAACGCTGTCCGACAAAATCAGATTCCTCAGGTATTACTGGCCGACCATGAAGAAAGATGCGGAGGACTATGTCCGTAAGTGCGATCAATGCCAAAGATTCGCCAACATTCCAAGACAGCCATCTACGGAACAAAGCTTGGTAGTCCCAACTTGGGCATTCGATATGTGGGGGATTGATCTGATTGGGCCTTACCCCAAAGCGCCTGGAGGAGCACAAATGGTAGTGGTTGCAGTAGATTACTTCACAAAATGGGTAGAAGCAAAGGCTCTGACTAGTACTACCGAAGCAAACATCATCAAGTTTGTTCACGACCATATATACTGTCGGTTTGGTTTGCCGCGGGCTATTGTTTCCGATCATGGACCTCAATTCCAAAGCAAGTTTACGGCGGAATGCAGAAGACTCAATGTAGAGCACCGACAGTCCTCAGTAGCAAGACCGCAGGGGAACGGGCAGGCCGAGGCCGCGAATAAACTGCTCATGACCGCGTTGCACAAGAATCTGAAGGGAAGAAGCGGGCGTTGGATGGAAGAACTCAGTACTGCTCTGTGGGTTGTCCGCACCACTACGAGGAACTCAACTGGAGAAACCCCCTTTTCTTTGACGTATGGGTCGGACGCAGTCGCGCCCGTGGAAGCAGCTTTTCCCACCTACAGGGTGGCCCATTTTGATGAAGCGAAGAACGAGGAAGCCCGGAGAAATGAATTGGACTTTCTCGAAGAAAAACGGTTGCAAGCACGGGCAAAGATGGTCAATTATAAACAGAAAGCGAAAGTTCATCATGACAAGAGGGTAAACAAGAGATCATTCGCCATAGGGGACTGGGTGTAGGGATGGCAACGGGTCGGGTTCGGGGCGGGTTTGCCTTTAACCGAACCCGATCCGTGAGAAGTATTCTTTCACCCGAACCCGCCCCGCCCCGAGATTTACCGAAAACCGTGCCCGCCTTGCCCTTCCTTTCCCTTGGCCTAATGTAAAAAGCACAAAAAACTAGAACTAGAACCACAACACCAGCAAGAAGCAGAGCAATGACCAAGTTAAACAATGATATTTTGTTTCAAATTCATAATAACTTCTTCAATTTCAAATTTTACTCAGCAAAACATTATTCAGTATTTACAAAATTAAAGAAAATTGTGAAAATCCATCGAGTGAGAGAGAGGAACGGACCGAGGGATTGACGGCACGAGGAACAATCGACGGCATGAGGAACGCTCGACGGCCTCTTCCTTCGAGACGAACAAGCAGAAACGGAAACATTATTCAGTATTTACAAAAATTACAGAAAATTGTGAAAATCGACTGAGGGAGAGAGAGGGACGGACCGAGGGAGCGACGGCGACGGCAGGAAGGAACGACCGACGGCGACAGCAAGGAAGGAAGATCGACGGCGACGGCAAGGAAGGAACGAGACGGCGACGGCAAGGAAGGAAAATTGTGAAAATCGACTGAGGGAGAGAGAGGGACTGATAAATGAAAATGAAACCCTAACTGGGCATTATATAGTTGGATTATTTGTAAATTGGCAAGAATAGAAGGGCTGATATGGAACTAGTAAATGGACATTAACACATACACGGGTCGGGGCGGGTCGGTCTGTAATACCGAGCCCGACCCAAACCCGCTCGGGTCATGAAATTTGGAACCCGAACCCTACTTTTTCGGGGCGGATCACCCTCGGGTTCGGAGCGTGTTCGGGTGAATTGCCATCCCTAACTGGGTGTTAAGAAAATTCGAAGCCATGGGAAGACAGCCCGGATATAACAAGCTCGTGCCCAACTGGGAGGGGCCTTATCAGATAGCCCGCATAATCAAAGAAGGGACTTACAGGCTCCTTACCAAAGAGGGGAAAGATTTGAAGAACGCTTGGCACAGCGACCACTTGAAGAAGTACTACCCTTAAGAATTGTATTCCCCCCTTAGTTAGAGATTCGCCTATTTCCTATCTCTACATTGTAATTTTGATGAAATGACTGTATGAGCGGAAAAAACCTGAAAGAGCAATGATATTATGCTTGTTCCGTTGAAACGAATAATTCTAGATATACATATTAAATAAAAGCGTGCATACGGCAAGATATAACAAAGTGCCAAACCGCTAAGGCTCCGCGCCTAAAATACCGTTGCATGAATCTTCATGCACGATGCGTGGTCATACACCCTCGAGCTAGACCGCAAGCCCGTCGAGGGAGATACCGTTGTATGAATCTTCATGCACGATGCGCGGTCATACGCCCTCGAGCTAGACCGCAAGCCCTTCGAGGGAGATATCGTTGCATGAATCTTCATGCACGATGCGCGGTCATACGCCCTCGAGCTAGACCGCAAGCCCGTTGAGGGAGATACCGTTGAATGAATCTTCATGCACGATGCGCGGTCATACACCCTCGAGCTAGACTGCAAGCCCGTCGAGGGAAATACCGTTGCATGAATCTTCATGCACGATGCGCGGTCATACGTCCTCGAGCTAGACCGCAAGCCCATCAAGAGAAATAATCATAAATACCAGATATTCTAAGTTCAAGGGACATTTACATTAATCAAGCAAAAGGACCCCCACAACAGGCTGGGTCATAGCCTCGGAAAGCAGGATAAAAATACGAAACAAAGTGGTCAAGGGAAAACAAAAACCAAAATAATGATGGTAGGACCAGAACAAACATCATGCCCACCATCATCCATCCTATCTCCTCCATCATCACTGGCATCTTCATCGGAGCCGCCGTCGGAATCACCAGAGCTTGAAATAAGGATAGGAGAATCCGGCCCCCCAGTAGCCATTCCCGAGACGCCGCCTATACCTCCACCTTCAAGCATCTCCTCATCCTTATCCTCATTCGTGTCCTCTTCAGAGGATTTGCCTTCAGAAGAGGAATCATCAGATGGAGAAGTGTTGAGAGGGGAAGATTGCTCACCATTGCTGTCTGTTGGAGAGTCCTCAATAGGAAAAAGAGGAGAATGAGAAACTGAAGAAGACCCATCAGAATCGGAAGGATTGGGAATGGACCCATTCGAGAAACTATCAGAAGCCATGAAAAATGGGAAAAGATGAGAGAAATAATATAAGAAAGACAGACGTTAAAAGAATACTTCATACCTTACTTATAGCCAGGGCAATACGAAATGGCGGGAAGACAGATAGCCGCAATAAGTACTGACGTGAAAGAAAAAAGTGGGGAAATAATGAGTAGGCAGGTTGCAATAAATGCTTGGCAGTTCCAAGGCAACAAGCAAAATGGAAACAAAGTACGACGGAAATAAATGTCAGGGAGATATAGGGATCAAGAGAAGAGCAAATAGATACATAACAAAATCAAGTCAAAATACAATTAAATGTTCAAGTCTTTGGAATCTAGGACTATTACAAAAGGTCCCAGGGCGCAGCCCGGTCTGATCTTCAACTGGCCAGAGGAGGATTAACTTCCACTTCTGGAACAGAATTAGAGGCATTAGGGTCAGCCGCAGAACGAGCCAGAGCTTCAGAGGCTTCGGCTAGAGCGGAGGCAAAAGTCGAAAAAGGGAGAACAATACCTTCGACAAAGGGGCCGTTGGGGCCAAAGACCTTCTCCAGAGCTGCGGCCAGAGATAAGGCGGATTCATCACCCGTAAACCGCAAATCATCTATCATTTTTATCAAAGGTTGAAAGGTTACAGGTGAAACTGGAGGCAAAGCATTCCGAACCGGCTCAGGCAAGGCCTCAAGCTGATGATCGGCAAAGGGCACCAGGGAGTGACCATTAAAGCATTCCGGATCCGTGGCCACGATGGAACAAATAATAGTTATCTCCTGAGCAGTATATTTCCCCGTAGCCGCAAGATTCCGGGCAATAGTGTGCATCGCCTGCTCAACTGCTCATTGCCCACGACGGATATTTTCTCAGAATACTCAGTAGACTCCTTGAATTCATCAACCGCCTTGATCCTCTCTTCCTCCAAGACCCGCTCTCGCTCATTTTCATAGCGTATCTGATCAAGAAGTTTACCGTCCAGCTCATCCACTATGTTGGACAGCTTCTCGGATTTCTGCTTCTCCGCCTCTAAAGACCTCAGAAGCTCGGCATTGCGGGCGTCGACACTCGCCTTCTCGGCCTCTGCCCGTTATTTAGCTTCTCGAGCAACAGTCAGATCATTGCTCAGTTTAGACACTTCCTTGGCCGCACTAATGACCTCTGCATCTTTGCCCTTCAGCTCATTACCGGTGCTCTCCACAGTCTTGGTCAATTTTTGGATCTCCTCCCTCGCCGCTATCAACTCAGTATTCCTCGCCGCGATCACGGAAACATCAGCCTCATGTTGAGTGCACAGATAGATAACTTCGTTGGCAATCTGCAAATAACAAAGATGATTACACTGTAGGGCAGAAAGAAGCACAATATATAATCCAAGTCAAAAACGAACCTCGGTCAAACACAAACCCACATTGCCCGCGGCGGCGATGGGATTCGAAGTAGCCAAAACTTTCTGTTGATAATCAGGGAAATAGAGGCGGTGCATTAGCCCGTCACCAACATAAGCATTAGCGCTTCGGCGACTATGGAGATCTACCCCATAAACCTCTGGGGCCTTGGCTATCTTGAGCCCGAACTCCCGGGCGCGATCTCTATCCTCGATCGACTCTACCGGATACAGATTGGAGCACATAGTCCCTCTGGTAGGAGATAAAACCGTGAAATCGCCAGAGGAAGAGCCAACCTTTTGATATTTATCTTTCTGAGGGGACGTTGGATCCCCGCCAGCAGATCGTTTCTTTGTTGGCTCGGGAGCAGGTAGACCTATGTTGGGAGCTTGAGAAGAGTGGCCAGTTCCGATCAAAGCTTTACCGCGGCCAGCGCCTTGACGGGGATTCGGAGGCAAATTCCGGGTCAATTGCTGCTGAGAAATCACTGCACCGGATTTTATCAATCTTGTCCGTAACGGGGAGTTTGACCCCAGGAGCCTCCGTTTTCCTCATGGCATCGGCTCTCCTTTGTTTCTCAATAGCTGCGGCTTTCCTGGCCGCGATCTTAATCTCCGCTGCGGTCTTGGGAGGCATCGTGTCAGTCGAATCTGCAAACAAGGACAGCAGTCAGATAGATGAAACAGATCGAAGAAGAGAGGAAAAACAGTATGAAAGAGTACAATGAAAGAGACCGAGTAAACCAGGGTCAGGACACGTCTCCCCCGAATTACAAGCAGAGCAATCAGAAAGGAAAGCAAATGATTGATGAACTTTCCAATCAGGGTCTCGCGACAAAGGGGCCATGTTAACCCTAGGCTCGGGGCCAGAAGCGCGCCTCGGGGCCACCCCGGCGAATATCAGAAGCTCTTCATCGTTGATAATGGCTGAGACATCGTAGACTTGAGGAGTTTCCATCACCGACTGATCATCCAGGGTGACCCTCTTCGTAAACCTAGCAAGATAAGCCTCCATCGCCGCGCTCAGATCGCGGCCTTCTTCTGGATCGGGAAAATTTTGGCGAGACATCGAGATCGGTGCTAGATTATCAGAACGAGGGAATGGCCAGCTTAACCGATTCTGAATGACGAAAGAGTATCTTTGCCATTGATCAAACTTATTGGTAGCAGTGGAAAAATTTTCTCAGACCGCGGTTGGTCTTCAAGCTCAGGCAGCCCGCAGTAACTTGATGGGTAAAATAAATATGGAGCGCGGACAAAGAGGGCTCGTACCCCAAAGCGCGGCTTACAACTATAAAGGACACCAGATAACGAATGGCATTTGGAGTCAAGTCCATAGGGAGGCAATGGGTGAACTCAAGAAATTCACAAATAAAGGGGTTCAAAGGAAGGCGCAGCCCATTCTCGAATTGAACGGGAAATAATATACAGGCAAGGTTCCCCGCCCGGATTAAGGGAGGAGTCATTGATTTACCACCCATAAGAGACTCATACTCAATAAGACCATGGACAAGATAGACTTTGGAGTCGACGCGAAACTGCGATAAATACTCATCGTTAGAGTCCTCCTCGCTCTCATCCCTTAGACCCGCACAAGAACAAGACGCACTGCTTGACTGGTTATCCTATTATCCGGACCCTCAGGAAAGGAATCAACGATCCTAACAAGGGAGCGAAGCAAGTTGACCTTGCGGGCAGTATCAGGGGCCAATCTCTCCAGTTGCTCGTGTGAATCTAATTGGGTGTCTGAAGACCCATCTCCCTCAACATCACGAGCGGGTTCATCCAATAAGAAATCATCGCCATCATTATCCTGCTCTAAAGCGTCCCCGCTGCTGGTTACCTCAATTACCCCAGCATTCGTAGGAATATCTCGGTCATGGTCCTGAACGGGCAATTCATCATCCAGAGGGGTATCCAACCAAGACTGAGCATCAGGTCCGCTCGCAGACACGCGATCTCCACCTAACCTCACCAACCTTCTAGCATTACCCGCCATATCTACATTATCGGGGAATCGAGTTAAAACCGCTTTCACAAAAACCCCTAATTGTTCCTCACCCCTCAGGACCCTCATTCTCCCTGAATCAAAGTGGACCGAGGGACCTGTCTCCCACAGTAGGGGTAGAATCCAGGAGTCCCAATCATATACTATCCCTATAGTCTTGAAAGCATCCAAGGAAAGCCTTTTCCAGGCATTTATCAGATTCGGGTAAATCCCTCCCGTTCGTCGACAACAACCATAAAGGTCAGGACGAAGCATTCTCCCCAGGTCCAATTCATCCATGGTCAAAGTCAAAGGTTTTTCAACAAAACTTTATAAAATCAAAGATGGACCCAAGATTCCTAAGAAAGAGGCGATTCAACCGGTTAGAAATTGAAAACTTTGTGGTTAGAAGTTAAAAACTTTGTTCGTGACGTTAGAAGTTTTGAAGATACGGCGTTTTAAGGTTTTACCCCCGATGAATGGTGAAAAGGCTCAAAGTCGAAAAGTTAGCAATTAGAAGTCAAGCGACGAAAGTAAAAATTTGAAGCGCTACCTGTTAATTGATCGAGTTAAGGAAATAGAAGAAGCAAATCGTCGTTGTTGACAGCAGTAATTTTTCCGAGAGCAATAGCTGAAGATTTAAGGCGCCGAAGGTTTTTGAATGATCCAATTAGGGTTATTTATACCCCCAGAGTGGGTCGGGTTTTGTCCAAGATCCGGATTGACTCGGCATGAACCCGGAAAATGAAGAGGCGGGAACTAGCTTTTTTCGAATTCCAATGACGGTTCGCATTTAATGAGCGTGCTCCTGGTCATATCAAGGAACTGACAGCTACGTCACTAGCCTGACACGATGGGCCCACTGTCCTATCATCAACCACCATCGTGAGACTCCCGTTCCATTGTATTTCGTACCCATATTTACTGAGGTTTGCCCGGACCAAGCCATGGAAGCGTAACTCCTCGCACCGCTCATAAATAAGCTGACCCTCGGAGTTAGGGGCCACTGATGAGACCGAGCTCTGTAGACCAGATTGAACCTAATCTAACCGGCATAACCGAGCCCGTCCTAACCGGACCTCAATCCTGAAGATCGAACCGGATAAGCCCGCAGGTGAACGAGCTCGAGAGATCCGGGCTCCCCGATGACTATAACCGAGATAGCTCTGCCTCCCGCTATCCAAAGGGTCCCGTGTTGATCACTCAACCTCATGTCCGGAGCCCGCAGTGCCCAGCTGTCACAAACATACAAAGGACGTTAACTATTCGTACCTGACATACCATAACGGTTGGTGTTAGAACCATGATTCCCTGACAACACGCCACGTTCTCAGCGACTCTCCTGAACAGTCCAGTGAGGACCTGCCACGTGTCTAGCAAGTACCAGGGTAGTTGGTACCTTGAACCTACCTCTCTCTTTTATCCATATAAATACTCCTTTCCGCCCCCATGGGCCAGGTACGTGCTCTACCCTAATCACACACACTAGGTCTTCGTTGATCTATCTTCTTAGGTTTTCCTCAGAGAACTTACTCTCACACCCGAGGGCCTAAGCCGGATTCAAACCCGGCCTTGGTCTTAACGGTGTTCTTGTTTGTGCTATGATCAGGAACAGGAGACAATCCAACTGGAGTTCTACATGATTTTCCTCTCGAATTGACAGATAATTAGAGAACCTAGTTCATTATAAAACTGGGAAGGGTAGGGTTGCTAATGCTTGACTGCTATGAACTGCAGTGGGAGGGGGATAAATTTAAGCCATTCTGAACTGGTTTGCTATCACAATAATTCTTTGCTGATTAGGGTTTACAACATTTAATCTCAGCTCTCTTTGCCACTCTTTAACTCAATTTGAGGTAGACGATGAACGATTTTTTGGTGAACATGAAAATATAGCTACACTTGAACAATGGCAGTGGATGCGAGTGCGGTGGCTACACTTGAACCAATTATTTTTATCTTCACCGCCACCCCCTATGTGATTCGCTAATCCCCTCACCTTTTAGAAAAACTCAACTACGTAGATTTAACTGAAGACATAAGTAAGAAGATAACTACATAGTTAATAAATTGATTGGTCAAATATAACAACTCAAATGCTCTACAGGGGAATCAAGAACCCAAGAATACTCAACAATCTAATCAATTACCAAACTAAAACCTGATGAGACCGAGCTCTGTAGACCGGATTGAACCCGATCTAACCGGCATAACCGAGCCCGTCCTAACCGGACCTCAATCCTGAAGATCGAACCGGATAAGCCCGCAGGTGAACGAGCTCGAGAGATCCGGGCTCCCCGATGACTATAACCGAGATATCTCTGCCTCCCGCTATCCTAAGGGTCCCGTGTTGATCACTCAACCTCATGTCCGGAGCCCGCAGTGCCCAGCAGTCACAAACATACAAAGGACATTAACTATTCGTACCTGACATACCATAACGGTTGGTGTTAGAACCATGATTCCCTGACAACACGCCACGTTCTCAGCGACTCTCCTGAACAGTCCATTGAGGACCTGCCACGTGTCTAGCAAGTACCAGGGTAGTTGGTACCTTGAACCTACCTCTCTCTTCTATCCATATAAATACTCCTTTCCGCCCCAATGGGCCAGGTACGTGCTCTACCCTAATCACACACACTAGGTCTTCGTTGATCTATCTTCTTAGGTTTTCCTCAGAGAACTTACTCTCACACCCGAGGGCCTAAGCCGGATTCAAACCCGGCCTTGGTCTTAACGGTGTTCTTGTTTGTGCTGTGATCAGGAACAGGAGACAATCAAACTGGAGCTCTATCTCCGTGACCCCAGATTTCAGGGCGTCATCAGTGGTTCCATTGCCGGGAAACGAAAATCTTCCCAGTGCAATCTTCTTGTTTTGTTTGCTTTTCCAGTCTAGTTCATTTCGAATTCTCCACTACAATTAATCAAATCAAGCTCTGTTTATTCCATCTCAAATCTCCCACCGTTCAGTCTAGTTCCTCCGTATTTTACGGTTCTTAAAGTGTATTCCCTTCTTTCTGTTGATTCTTGACATACTAAATCTTCGCAATGACTGGAAAAGATATTTTGAATCCAAATGCTAGCCCTTCGAGACAAGCGCCTCAGGGGTCAGTCTTCGCCAGATTGGGAGATAAGACGCTTAGCGGCAACTCTTATACTCCCTCTCAAAAGGCAAGGAGAGGGGCGGATCTGAGAGATCGTATAGAAACTTCTAAAGTTCTCAAGACTCAAAAAACTCCCGTCACTCCCCTCACTCCTGACCAAATTCAAAAAAAAATCCAGATCCTGACGAACAGGCAGAATCTGGTAGTGGAAGGGCTACAATTGAATCTGGCCCTGGAGGAGCTATTTAACGCCGAGGCCAATGCTCGAAGCCCTCCTGAAAAATCAAAAACTCATGGTCTGACAAGTTCTAAAAGAAGAGCCAGTAGGGTTGTAGGATAAAAAAGGCGGACAATCCTCGTGGAAGATAACGAGGAGAGGGGAGAAGAAGAGGGGGAAAGTAAGGAAGGAGAATCACAGCTTAGATAACCTAGAGGCCAATTTAAAGGGAAAGCAGTTGTTAAAAACGGTGATAAAATTACAGAAACAATGAAAAGGGCTAAAACGGGGGACATGACGGATCAAAAGTTCCAAAGAATGATCGCGGAGTTATGGGAGTCCAAGCAAAACGTAACAAAGTGCGTTGGACCCATGGACGCTTTCGCATCATGGATCAATGATTCCCCAATCCAAAGGGGAAAGGTACCCACGCTGGACGCGTATGATGGCTCTTCTAATTCAAAAAGCCATGTTGGGCGATTTGAAGGGCAGATGGCTCTATTTTCAACAGATGAGGCCGTGAAGTGCAAAGCTCTTGCCTCCACTTTTAAAGGGAAGGCGTTGGGATGGTTATTGGCCCATAAACCACGCTCTATCTGCAGCTATGAGCAATTGCGGATCAATGTTTGGTATGTGAAATTGTGAACTGGAGATGAGGGTTTCAATTCAAATCTATATATATACTCCCTCTGTCCTAGCGTAAGAGTCCTACCTTCCATTTTGGTACGTCTCAGAGTAAGAGTCATATTCCTAACATGGCAAAGAATTTTTACTATTCACCACACTCATTCTCTCTCCTATTTTACTTTTATACTCACAACACCAATCAATTCACTATTCTCTCCCACTCATTCTCTCTCCTACTACTTTACTTTTACACTCACAACATTTACATCACTTCCAATATTTATTAATAAGCGTGCAAATGAGGGGTAGGACTCTTACTCCGGGACGGAAGGAGTATATATTAAAGTTGGTGAGGAGAGTTATAGTGTTGACATGTGGAAAAATTATAGAAAAGCTTGCATATGGTGATGCCACATCAATCCTACCAACATAAATATGTGACGTTTCAAATTCTTTTTCTTAACTAATAGTATTAGCTAATACTATTAGTTAATACATAGGGTAACTATTATAGTTAACTATTATAGTAACTATTACTATTATTAATAATAGTTAACTATTATAGTAACTATTACTATTATTAGTAATAGTTAACTATTATAGTTAACTATTATAGTAAACTAGTTAACAATAGTTAACTATAGTAGTTACCTTATATAGTAATTAATAGTATTAGCTAATATTAATATTAATGAAATAATAATTAATTATTAATAGTAAACTATTATTTTATATATTTTTAATTAGATTTAATTATTAAATAATTAAAAATTATTATTAATAGTATTAGTTAATCATAATTTTTATCATATATATATATATATATATATATATATATATATATATTAATTATTGCTATTAATAATAGTATTAGTTAACCATAATTCTTATATAAATTAACTACTATTAATAGTATCAGTTAATAATTATACAATATATGCTAATATTTACTATTAGCAGTACTCACTCCGTCTAAGAGTTAGAGTTCTACTTTCTATTTTAATATATTCCAGAGAGTCTTTCTCAAATTGACAAATTATGAGAAAAGATGAATAGTGTTTTGGACTATATTTTCTTTCTAATGCTTCTATAATTACAAAAAGACCAAATTTACTAACTTATATATTGTTCACTTGCACTATGAATTGTGTTTTGGACATCTATATTATCAGCCCACCTGCAATGTTTACCTATTTTCTATTATTTTTTAATAAGTGTGCATAAGCGAAGTAGGACTCTTACTCTAAAAAAAAGGAGTATTAATTAATCATAACAATTACTACTAGATATAAAAATTATTACTATTAATATTATTAGTTAATTAATTTATTATTCTACTAACACATTATATGTACACTATAGATTTTTATATTTACTAATTATAATGTGTATATATAATAAAAATAATTTATTGGACAATAGCTAATATTATTAAGTCAATCATGTATAGAATTAAAAGTTAATTCATAATAATAATAAATCGTCTTTAATTTTCAAGTTTTAATTATCATAATAAATACAAATTATATGCAACAAAAGCTTAAAAAAAATTAACACAGTTGTCCTAAATTTGTATGAAAATGTTTTAATTCATATACAATTTACTTATATACCCAAAAATATTATGTTTCTTTATTAAATAAAAATAGCAAAAAAACAAAATAGCAAAAAACTGACAAATTAGTTTCCCGTGCAAAGCACGGGTTACCTACTAGTGAGAGTGACGAAGAACCTAGAAGACTGGATCATTTTTCAAAATAAGTATCGTAAATCGTGCACTGCCATCTCAACCAATTTACGGTATTGTCAAATACCCAAGGCACGAAGTTACAAAACTGCCCTCAAATTTACCAACAATTTACCACTATCTTGTTTTTATATAAGTATAGATTAGGGATGACAATTCGCCCGAACCGAAGGCCTCAACAAAAAAGTAGGGTTCGGGTTGCAATTTTCATGACCCGAGCGGGTTAGGGTCGGGTTCGGGTTTTGACGTTGATCCGTTGTGATCTGACCCGACCCGCACCCCTATATACAAAGTTAACATATTATGTTACTTAACCATATTATAATTGTTTTGCAATTTATTTTTATAGTTGTTTGTGGGTAAGGTTTGATGATTTAAGACTGATTTATACAACTGGTTCAAATTTAGACTTAAACTTACATTGAGCCCAAGCAAATATGAGCTAAAAAAATTAGATATTTATACGCTTCGGGTCGGCGCGGGTTCGGGTTCCACTCTCTGCGGGTCGGGTTCGAGTTCGGGTCACCATCTTTAAGGCTAGGGTCGGGTTCGGTTTTGACGAAACTCGTCCCGAATCCGACCCGTTGCCATCCCTAATATAAATAGATTGGCCAGCTGTTTTGGCATCACTTCTACACTCTTCTGTCCTTGTTGTTTGTGAACATCTTTGTCATCTTTTTTTAAAATAATTACAGCTTATGCCACTAAGCTTGAAAGATAAACAAAAAGATAAATTTCCCTCACATGCTGTGAATTTAATATATCAATAAAGAAACACTTGATTTGAAATTAACCCACCTTTCCATTTTTCTTTCAAAAAAAAAAAAAAAACCCACCTTTCCATTTTCATTGTTCATGTAGGCCCTTTCTATATATAGCAAGTTTCACTTGCTTTTATATAGTTAATAGATAAAAATGAGTCAGAGGGAGT
Organism: Campanula takesimana; assembly: GCA_026119855.1. Lineage (NCBI taxonomy): Eukaryota > Viridiplantae > Streptophyta > Magnoliopsida > Asterales > Campanulaceae > Campanula > Campanula takesimana. The sequence goes on along the minus strand of JAOWBW010000569.1, from coordinate 388,294 downwards.
ATTTAATTAGTCTTTCTACCATAAATCACTCAATTCCTACCTATACCCCCACCAGCCTTAAATATAAGGGATTATTACCACCTAGTCCCTCATCTTAACCCAAACTACCACCTAATCTAAACTAATATTTACATTTACCACCTAATCCAACAATTCAAAATAAACTACCATAGAGTCCAAATAATATTTTAAATGACAATATTACCCTCACTTTAAACAAAACCTCCATTCTCATAACTGCCTGCTAGACGCACACTTTTTTTTTTTCTCTCTCTCTCTCTCTTCTTTCCAAATTTCCGGCGACCACTCCGCCCAATTGCCGACTGCCCCTTCCGTCTTCTGACAATCAATAAATGCAAAATTAGGTTTTATTTCTAGATTTGCGTTTTGTTGTTGTTTTTTTGTTGTTTTTCTGTTGTTATTTTGTTGAATAAGTTATCTTACTTCTCGTTCTATCACTATGCCTTCTCCCTTTTATTGGGACCTTTTATCTTTTCCTTTTTTGTTGGGAACATTTGCCTTCTCCCCATTGTTGGGAGCATTTGCCTTCTCTGCACTGTGAGAGCTTTAAAATGATGTTAATATTTTGGGCGGCTGACCCTAGGGCCCTCTACTACCAACTTATATTACAAATTAGGAAACAAGAGATCATTAATACCAGAGACACCTCTGGACATCATAAAGACAACATTACCCTCCAGGCTTGCTTTTAATTACGCGTGTCTACCTCCTATCTTCCATAACCTTCCAAAAAAAAAAAAAAACATCATTTTCACCGACCACTTCCTCTCTCTAAAACCGCTCTCTCTCTCTCTCTCTCTCTCTCTAAACCGATGAAACTTGAAGGTGAAGTATAAATTCCTCAGTCGCAGTCGATTTTTGAGAAGATTTACGACCTTCATTCGCTACTGCAATAACAAATTATCTTCATAAAGGTAAATTTCTCTACAATATCATAGCAATAGACATATAAGAGTAGTTTTCAAACATTTTTGTTTTGAAACTAGTTTGCTTCTGAATTTTCGCATTATTTCGTCAAATGTGAGTAGGTTTTGTTCCATTAACAACATATAAGAGTGTTTTTTTTCCAACATTTTGTTTTTGGTAATGGTTTTATTTTAGGAAATTTCTACAAAATAATCACTATTTTCCAAAAATTTTGTTTTTATAGGTTTTTTTTTTAGCATTTTTATATAATATTCTGTAAGCATATAAGAGTATTTTTCTTCATTTAATTATATATATATATATTTTAATTTAATAAACCTAATTTACAAACAAAACATTTTTTCTGTCTTATATTGTATGCATGAGACAACTAAGATGTTGTATCAGACCATCTGAATTTGTTGTGTCTTGTATTATAGTCATAAGACATGTAAAAATGTTCTTATGGACCTTCTAATTTTGTTAGTTGGTCTTATAAATGAGTTGTTAAGTCTTATAACATAGGCATGAGTGTTGGGTTTTGAGGGTCCTTGCGCAGCGGAAACGGCAATAGAAAAATCAACAAAACCGTAAGCCCGAAGATCCATTCATGATGATTAAATCACTAGGAAGATGAATTTAGAATACTAACCGTTGTTGTGCGTTTAAAATTTCCGGATCTTCAAATCTTCAAGTCTTCAAGCCTTCAAGCTTTATGATTTGATCTTCTCCATGTTCTTCAAATCACGATCACAGGAACACGAACTTGAGATGCTAAAGCAAGTATCCTCTATGTGTATCCACACGCGAACGAATATCTAGAACAATTCTAGATCTGGACTGCTAGATCCCATAAAAACTCTTTCTATCGAAAGGCTATATGAATAATATGCGTTCTTGATCTTTGATTCTCAATCTTGGATCAAGAATTATGTTTTTCAAACATATTGATTACCCATGAATAATGGCTGGTTAAAGAGGATTATTTATACTTTAAAATCCTTAACACTTAAGAACCCTTGAGACCTAATTGTTGGTATTGAATGCTCTAGGCACGTTATATGAACGATTAATGTTATCACTTGCTTATGTTTTAATAAAGATATTGAATGTTTGATTATTATATCCTTTGCATGTTTATTATAATAATCCCCGTCCCTGATAATTATGATTAATTATTAGTATAAGTTTAATAGATAATCATTTGATGATTATGTGTATGGGATACAATTAGACTTATGGGTATTTGTTGGAGAACAAATACTGGACTGACCCCTATGAGATTTATGTCATAGTCATAATATCATAATTAAGTCTCATATAGTTATATCACTGGAATCTCTAGACCTGAGGTTATTACAGTCTTCCACTTAATGAACATTACGTTTGACATATTCAAATGTTACCCCTAACTGGGTAGCTATAAAGAATATGATTGGCGTAATCGGAATCATGTAGGGAAGAGTAATAAGCCAAGATGGGATTTGTTCCTCGTCAAAAGAGATGTCAAGCTTTGGCCACTCGATGAATGGTATTGATGAAGTGCATGGCCGTGCTCAAATATGATTTGTATTATCAATACATTCGGGATCGAGAAAGCATTAAACAAAGTAAGTTGACCATTGACCATGGCTTACGTTCAATAGACATCGTGTAACAAAGAGATTGTGTTATGTTCTATTTTAGGAAAGTTTGGATTTCAAAGTTATACTAATTGGGTAGTCATAATGGCTTGCTAGAGTCCGCTTATGACTTACGAGGTTTGACTGGTTCGGACTCGTTGCCAACTTAGTATAATCCTATTGGGTCACACATGCAGAACGGATAATCAAAAGGAGCGAAAAACGAGGAAACTGAAGGGAGGCACCGTACGGCTGGCCAAGCCTCGTACTGCTGCCCCTCGGCTGACAGTTTTATTTTAAGCAGTTCTTGTTGGACAAGAATACCTATGTCCTAAAGGGTTTTGGGCACCCCTTGAATATAATACAGACTGACGGGAATTGTTCCCTAACTATTGATTTGATCAATTCCAAAGTCTTTCTTTGAGAGAGAAAACACACATTATATTCTTGGGTTATTGTGATTGATTATTCCCAATCATCAAGTCACAATAATCATTAGGAGCTTTGAATAATCGTTCTTCAACATCGTTGATCAATCCTAAGACCTAGCAGTCAAGTTCAAGAAAGCGTTCTTGAAATCTGTTCGTTGTGTGGATCACCGGTAGAGGGGGTTTCGCTTAACGCTTAATCCAAGTTTTACATAACATTCTACAAGGGTTAGTTTCTTTCATCTTTATATTATGAATTATTTTTCATGGCGGATCTAGGCTATTGGGTTTTATTCATGTCTTTCTTCCGCTGCGCATGATTGCACGAAACCCAACAGTGGTATCAGAGCCCCGTTGATGATCAATAATTCTAATATAGTCATGATATAATTATTTAATGCAATTATTTAATTGGTATGATCATGATTAAGATGAATTTATGTGATGGATTTTATATGAGATATAAAGTATGCATGCTAGTTGATGTGGTTGTAATATTGATTCGATTGATATGTATGATCGCATGCTTAGATTATCATGTTATAATTGGATTATAATTGTGGATAATATTGATCTAATTTGTATGAGGAATAAATTGGTTATTGTTTGTATGAATTTGATGGGTTAAAATTCGTATTCTGTATTTTTCGTATTTCTGTAACCGGATTATGTATAAATACGATAATGGATTGATCGAATTTTTGAAAAACTGGATAATCTGGAAAACTGGGAACAGGATCCGTACGGCGTCACGGAAAGCGTACGGCGCGTGCCTAGCCGTACGGTGCCTGTCCGATTTCCATAATGTTGCTCCGTCTTCTGGTGTCCAGATTGTTCTGTAAATGGTTTACAGAATTCGAATCTGGAAACAGAAACTGGTTTCAGACGGCTAGTTTTCGAAACTGTGTTTCCTGAAACAGTTTTCTGCAAAGAATTCAGAGTAACTGCAGAAATCAGAGTTCTATAGAGTTTAGAACTACTGTAATCTGTGAGATTAAGAGACAATGAAAAATCTTGAGACAAGTGGCCAATCTATACGGGAATGTGGATGCCTTTTGGCTTAGTTTCGACCGTATAGAAAAGTTACTTGGTTTCTTGATCCTAGTACGGGAATATGGATGTCTTTCGGTTTAGTTTCGACCGTACGGTTTGTGCTCTCAGTTTCAAGATGCTCTGCGAATGGTTTGGACTATACTGATTTGATCCGTTTCATATGGCTGGTTTTTGAAACCATGTTTCCTGAAACAGATTTAAGTTCAGAAGTCTAGACATTGAGATCAGAATCTTAAAAGAGTTTAAGATTGGCGTAATCTCAAAGTTTCAGACTTTAATCCTATAACTAGCGCAACTAAAGTCACATAAAATTAATTCGGTTAATTGATTAACTTTATGTGTGTGAACCTTCTTTAAAATTTAAGTCACGTGCCAACCCATGATTAAAACACTTGGGATTACATAGGTACTTTCATGCGCGCTCTAACCATCGCGAGGTGCATTGATTTTATCCATGTATGAACAAGATGAGTGAAAGAGTGGTTCCTATGCGTTTAAAGTGGGTTGACTTAATTAGGCTATCAAAAGAGTTTTGGGCCTAAGGCACAGATGAGATTAAAACATGCATGACATAAGATGTCCTGAAATAATATCATAAAAGATCTAAGAGTCATATATGATATGATTGATAAGGAGTTATCTACCTAAATAGTTTAATTTTATGCTTCCTGCCCTCGCGGACGTAAAATTAAATGAAATATGGATCTTAGCCCATTTAAATTATATTATACATTGGATGTATATGAAGGTTATATAATTTAGTGGGAGTATTTGTGAAATACTAATAATTATAATATCTTTAATAAAGTTGGTACTTATATGTGATTACATGTTTGCATAATTGTAGATAATGGCTCAAAATACAAGTTCTTTATCATTGCGATCTATCCTTGAGAATGAAACGCTTCAAGAGAATGGTGCTAACTTCACGGATTGGATCCGAAGCCTTAGAATTGTTCTAAAGCATGAAGACAAGCTGTACATTCTTAATGAACCCGTTCCTGAAAATGAACCTGATCATCTGCCCCCAAGGATGAGAGAAACGCCTACAAGAAGCACAAAAGTGATTCTCGTGTGGTGGGTTGTCTCATGCTTGCTGCCATGTGTCCTGAGCTTCAGAAGACTCTTGAACACTTTGAGACATATGACTTGGCTGTTGAATTGAAATATATGTTTTAAGAACAGGCAAGGAAAGAAAAGTTCGACACTATAGCTGCTCTGATCTCATGGAAGATGAGTGAAGGACAGGCTATGGACCCTCATGTTTTGAAGATGAAGGCTCACTTTGAGCATCTAGAGAGGCTTGGCCATCCCATTGATGTTGAGTTGGCCACTGATTTTATTCTTAATTCATTGCCCAAAAGCTATAATCAGTTCGTCATGAAATTTAATATGCATGGCATGGATAAGTCCCTGTCTGAGTTGCATGGGATGCTAAAGACAGCGGAAAAGAAAATCGGTAAAGAAGCCGCTCCTGTGCTCATAGTGTCAAAGGAAGTAAATGGCTCTAAAGGCAAAGGAAAGGGTAAGGCAAAAGTTGTCAAACCCAATATTAGCAAGGCAACTGTTGCCAATGCTACTGTGGCTAAACCTACTTCCCAAAATGATGCAAGCTGTTTCCACTGCAATGAGATTGGTCATTGGAAACGTAATTGCAAGGTTTATAAGGAAGAGTTAAAGAAGAAGAAGGGCAGTGGGACTGCTTCTACTTCAGGTATCTATGTTATAGATATTCTACTTTCTACTTCTAGTTCCTGGGTATTAGATACCGGATGTGGATCTCACATTTGTTTAAATGTGCAGGCACTAAGGAATATGAGGTTACTCAAAGATGGCGAGGTGGACCTACGCGTGGGGAATGGAGCAAGAGTTGCTGCATTAGCCGTAGGAACATATGATGTCATTTTACCTAGCGGATTAATTCTTGTTTTGAACAATTGTTATTATGTTCCGGATTTGAGTAGAAATATTATTTCAGTTTCTTGTTTGGATAATGAAGGTTATAGTTTTCTTATTAAAATTAATAAGTTTTATATTTATTTAAATGATATGCTTTATTGTACTGCATGTTCATTTAATGGCCTTTATGTTCTTGATGTTGAGAATGGAAATAATCAGAATATCTATAATGTAAATAAGAAATCCAAACCTAATGATGTAAATCATACTTATTTGTGGCTTTGCCGTCTTGGTCATATTAATGAGAAACGTATCTCAAAACTCCATGGGGCTGAACTTTTAGATTCACATGATTTTGAATCATATGAAACTTGTGAGTCTTGTTTGTTTGGAAAGATGACAAAGACACCTTTCACTAAGAGTAGTGAAAGGGCTAGTGACTTATTGGGACTCATACATACTGTTGTGTGTGGACCAATGAGCAGCAGTGCTAGGGGAGGATATCAATACTTCATTACATTCACCGATGATTTTAGTAGATATGGATATGTATACTTAATGAAACATAAAAGTGAATCTTTTGAGATATTTAGAATATTTCAAAATGAAGTACAAAATCAACTTGGCAAAACTATTAAAGCACTTCGATCTGATCGTGGTGGAGAATATTTAAGCCAAGAATTTGACAATCATCTAAAAGATTGTGGAATTGTTTCACAATTAACTCCACCTGGAACACCACAATGGAATGGTGTGTCTGAGCGGAGAAATAAGACTTTATTAGATATGGTCCGCTCCATGATGAGTCAAGTTGATCTTCCTTTATCCTTTTGGGGACATGCACTAGAAACTGCTGCTCTTACACTAAATAATGTTCCAACAAAATCTGTTCCAAAAACACCATTATGAGATGTGGAAAGGAAAGAAGCCTAATCTTTATTTTATGAAGATTTGGGGTTGTGAGGCATATGTCAAGAGGCTTATCTCTGACAAACTCGCACACAAGTCTGATAAATGTATTTTCGTGGGATATCATAAGGAAACTAAAGGATACTACTTTTACAACCGCGCGGACAACAAAGTGTTTGTTGCACGAGATAGTGCTTTTCTAGAGAAAGAGTTTCTCTCTAAAAGAACTAGTGGGAGTAAAATTAGTCTTGAAGAGGTTCAAGAACCCAAAAATTACATGGAACCGATAGTTGGATCTGATCAAGTTTCACAAGGAGTTGTGGAATCTAATCAGAATACTCAAGTTCCTCACAGAACTGGTAGGGTGTGATCCGAACCTAAGAGATATTGATTTCTCATGACGGATAGCAATGAATTAGAAGTCATAGTTGATGACGAACCTACTTCTTATCAAGAAGCGATGTCCGCTCCTGATTCAGATAAATGGCTTGGAGCCATGGAATCTGAAATTAAGTCCATGTTGATAATCAAGTTTGGAACTTAATATATGCACCCGAAGGTGTAAAAACCATAGGATGCAAGTGGGTTTTCAAAAAGAAAACTGACATGGATGGAAAGGTGCATACTTATAAAGCTAGACTTGTAGCGAAAGGCTATAGGCAGATTCATGGTATTGACTATGATGAATCCTTTTCGCCCGTAGCAATGATCAAGTATATAAGAATTTTACTTGCCATAGCCGCATATTTTGACTATGAGATATGGAAAATGGATGTCAAAACAGCGTTCCTTAACGGGAACTTACTTGAGGATGTTTATATGACATAACCTGAAGGTTTTATAAATCTAAAAAATTCTAACAAAGTATGCAAGTTGCAAAGATCCATCTATGGATTGAAGCAAGCCTCTAGAAGTTGGAATCTTCGATTTGATGAATCGGTCAAAGAGTTTGTCTTCATCAAAAACGAAGATGAACCTTGTGTATACAAGAAGATTAGTGGGAGCGTAGTATTATTTCTAGTACTATATGTTGATGACATATTGCTCATTGGAAATGACATTCCTGCACTGCAGTCTGTAAAGACTTGGTTAGGAAAGTGTTTATCAATGAAAGATATGGGAGAAGCCGCTTACATCCTTGGCATAAGGATCTATCGTGATAGATCTAAGAAATTGATTGGTTTAAGTCAAGATACATATATTGACAAAGTTCTTAAGAGATTCCGAATGGAAAACTCAAATAGAGGAAATTTTCCAATAGGTCATGGCATAACTCTTAGCAAGAATCAGTGTCCTAAGACAACTGATGAGCGTGATAGAATGATTGGAATCCCATATACTTCTGCTATTGGATCCATCATGTATGCCATGATATGTACTTGACCCGATGTCTTGTATGCTTTGAGCATGACAAGCAGATACCAATCAGATCCTGGTGAGAGTCACTGGATTGCAGTCAAGACGATTCTTAAGTACTTGCGAAGGACTAAAGATTCGTTCTTGGTGTATGGAGGTATGGAAGATGATCTTGTTGTAAATGGTTACACAGATGCAAGCTTCCAAACCGACAAGGATGATTCTAGATCGCAATCTGGATTTGTATTTATGCTTAATGGAGGTGCTGTTAGCTGGAAGAGTTCTAAGTAAAGTACCGTAGTAGATTCTACAACTGAAGCTGAGTATATTGCTGCATCCGATGCTGCTAAAGAGGTTGTTTGGATTAAGAAGTTTATTGGTGAACTAGAGATGGTTCCTAGCATTGCTAATCCAATATACCTTTATTGTGATAATGATGGTGCTATTCCTCAAGCAAAGGAACCTAGATCGCATCAAAAATCCAAACACATACTTAGGCTTTCATATCATTCGAGAGATCGTTGATAGAGGAGACGTGAATATATGCAGAGTACCAACTGATGATAACATTACTGACTCATTGACAAAGGGTCTTCCGCAAGCGAAGCATGATAGTCATGTTAAGTCTATGGGTATTAGATACAATAATTAGGCCTAATGCAAGTGGGAGATTGTTGGTGTTGTATGATCTAGGCACGTTATATGAATGATTAATGTTATCACTTGCTTATGCTTTAATAAAGATATTGAATGTTTGATTATTATATCCTTTGCATGTTTATTATAATAATCCCCGTCCCTGATAATTATGATTAATTATTAGTATAAGTTTAATAGATAATCATTTGATGATTATGTGTATGGGATACAATTAGACTTATGGGTATTTGTTGGAGAACAAATACTGGACTGACCCCTATGAGATTTATGTCATGGTCATAATGTCATAATTAAGTCTCATATAGTTATATCACCGGAATCTCTAGACCTGAGGTTATTACAGTTTGGCCACTCGATGAATGGTATTGATGAAATGCATGGCCGTGCTCAAATATGATTTGTATTATCAATACATTCGGGATCGAGAAAGCATTGAACAAAGTAAGTTGACCATTGACCATGGCTTACGTTCAATAGACATCGTGTAACAAAGAGATTGTGTTATGTTCTATTTTAGGAAAGTTTGGATTTCAAAGTTATACCAATTGGGTAGTCATAATGGCTTACTAGAGTCTGCTTATGACTTACGAGGTTTGACTGGTTCGGACTCGTTACCAACTTAGTATAATCCTATTGGGTCACACACACATAACAGATAATCAAAAGGAGCGAAAAACGAGGAAACTGAAGGGAGGCACCGTACGGCTGGCCAAGCCTCGTACGGCTGGTAAGCCGCCGTACGGCTGCCCCCCCCGGCTGATAGTTTTATTTAAAGCAGTTCTTGTTGGACAAGAATACCTAAGTCTTAAAGGGTTTTGGACACCCCTTGAATATAATACAGACTGACGGGAATTGTTCCCTAACTATTGATTTGATCAATTCCAAAGTCTTGAGAGAAAACACACATTATATTCTTCGGTTATTGTGATTGATTATTCCAAATCATCAAGTCACAATAATCATTAGGAGCTTTGAAGAATCATTCTTCGACATCGTTGATCAATCCGAAGACCTAGCAGTCAAGTTCAAGAAAGCATTCTTGAAATCTATTCGTTGTGTGGATCACCGGTAGAGGCCGTTTCGCTTAACGATTAATCCAAGTTTTACATAACGATCTACAAGGGTTAGGTTCTTTTATCTTGATATTATGAATTATTGTTCATAAAGGATCTAGGCTATTAGGTTTTGTTGGTCCCAGAGACACAACAAGGGTATGAAAAGAGGCTAGAGGGGGGGGGGGGGTAAATAGCCTATTTAAAATTTCAACCCTTTTTCAAAATTCAACCTTATGCTTACACTTGAATTTTACAGTAGATGAAATACCACGCGGTCAAGTATAAAATGCACAGCGGAAGTTTTCGAAGAAATAAGTTAAGAGTTGTTTTTGATAAGTTGAATGCGGTAGGTTATCTATGTGGTAGGATGAAGTGCGGTAGATGTATATGCGGTAGGTAAGAGTGAGGTAGATTGAGAGATTGAAAACTTGTGCCTTAGAGATTTTTGGCAAATGATAAGTTAGTCAGATTTTAGCTTAGGCAATGAGGTAGACAAAGAAACACAATTCACAAATGTTCTTAAATTTGAGAAAATCAAAACACTAAACAACAAACAAGATTAATACGAACAATAAGAAAAAGATGAAAACGACTTGAAAATAAAGTGCGGAAAATAAAGAGCAGTATGTAAATGACACAATGATTTGGAAAGGTTCGATCTGTTAAAAGATCTACGTCCTTTACCAAGATGGTCAGTCTTGGATTTTGAATGAGGTATATATTGATTCGCTTGTGTACAAATTACAGAGATGAAGTATTGAATCAACACCTATTTCTATGAATAACAATCCTAGACTTAGACCAGTGTATCCCTAATTATTCAATCTATGTGATTGATCAATAGGGGTGAGTGTGTGTAAGAATCAAAAGCTTTTTGGAATCTATATGATTTTAGAGCCTAATGAATCTTGTGTGATGAGGTTTGAGATTTGATCTTGAAGGTTGCTGGAGACTTATTGAAGACTTGAAGGTGGAGTGCTTAAAGATTCGAAGGATTCTGGAAATCTTGAATATGACTTCAATCACCAAGAATTTCAACAGCAATTTCTCTCTTAGAATCTCAGCTTATGTTCAATGAATAACTTAAGACTATTTATAGCCTTGAATGAAAAACTAGCCGTTATAAATACTTGGGGTCCAAGTTGAAGGACAATGGGCTGTTGAATTCTAACTAGAGCTCAGTCTGAGTTGTCCTTTTGTTGCAGAGTTATGGTGGTCCAACTGTACTGTGATGACAGTTGTTTTCAAATTTGAAAATTGAATTTTCAACGTTTTAAACTAACCAAGGTTATGGACACGAGTGTGACCATGGTTAAGTTTGAATCAACTTGAGTTTCTTCAACTAAGGTTCCATGTGGCTGGCTTCAACTACGCGGTTGACTTCAATCATGCGGCAATTGATATGGCGTGCGATAGACTTGGACACGTGGCAGGAACTTATGCAGTAGAAGTATCATTGACCGCATTTCTCCATACTTAGAAAATTTAGGGTCCTAATCTGCTAAGCCCATCAAACTAAAAAGTGGACTATTCTAAATGAAGTACAAGTACTTCTTACAATATAGCCTAAAGTCCACAAAGAGTAAAATAAGGTTATGGGATCAATCAAATTAAGATAATAGGAGTGGTTTATAATAAGCATACCCAACAGGTTTTATTCATGTCTTTCTTCCGCTGTGCATGATTGCACGAAACCCAACACTAATCCCGTCACCCTAATTATTATGCTGTAATTCTCACCCAGACACTCTGGCACGGTCGTGCTCACAAACTGGAATGGTCATGCCAAAGGGTGAGAATGTTCATAACATTCTGGCACGGTCGTGCTCACAAATCGGCATGGTCGTGCCAATTGGCACGGTCGTTTTCACAAACTGGCACGGCCGTGCCTGCCAGAAATTCAGCCTTTTGCCTTTTAACAATTCGTTCTTTTGTGTGTGACCCCATATGATTATATTAAGTTGGTAATGAGTCCAACCAAGTTCAAACTCATAAATCATGAGCGGAATCTAGCAAGCCATCATGATTAATTAATATAACTTAACGAAGTCGTTTATCCTCATAGAATATATCACAATCCTTTTGTCATGGGATATCATATTTGAACATAAGTCATGGTCCACGTCAACTTATATTGTTCAATGCTTTCTCTATCTTGAGTAGATTGATATGAGCAAATGACATTGAACACATCAATTCATTTGAGTGTGGCCACGCATTTCATCAATCTCACTCTTCGAGTGGCCTAAGAAGATATCTCTCTTGAGGGAGGGAAAAATTCCATATTGACTTATCATTCTTCCCTACAAGAATCCGATTATGCCAATCATAGCCTTTATGACTACCTGGTTAAGGGTAGCGATTGACTATGTCAAACATAATGTTCATCATGTGGAAGACTATGATAATCTCAGGTCTAAGGATATCAAATGATATATAACTATCTGAGATTTAATTATGACATTTGACCATGACATAAATCTCATAGTGGATCATGTCCAGTACTTGTTCACCAACAAGTACCCATAAGTTTAATTTGTATCACATACACATGATCATCATATGATCATCGATTAAACTTATACTAGTTCTTCATAAGTACTAAGGACGGGGATTATTATAATAAACATGTAAAAAAATATAATAATCCAGGTTGTTATCTCCATAAAAAAATGAGAACATGACATAACATGAAGCCTTTCTCAAGGGCCTAGGGAATAATCTCCAACAATGAGAGATGTAAAAAACTCTTATAAGACATGCATAAGATAGTTTGTAGGTCTTGTGATATTTTGGTATTCAATTTTGTATCAGACCATCTGATTGTGTCTTATATTATAGTCATAAGACCTGTAAAAATGTTCTTATAGACCTTCTAATTTTGTTAGTTGGTCTTATAAATGAGTTGTTAAGTCTTATAACACAGGCATGAGAGATGTAAAAAAACTCTTATGAGACATGCATAAGTAGCTTGTAGGTGTAGTGATATTTTGGTATTCAAATTTGTATCAGACCATCTGAATTTATTATGTCTTGTATTATAGTCATAAGACCTGTAAAAATGTTTTTATAGACCTTCTGATTTTGTTAGTTGGTCTTATAAATGAGTTGTTAAGTTTTATAACATAGGCATGAGAGATATAAAAAAACTCTTACGAGACATGCATAAGATAGTTTGCAGGTGTTGTGATATTTTGGTATTCAATTTTGTATCTGACCTTCTTAATTGGTTGTGTCTTGTATTATAGTCATAAGACCTGTAAAAAAAAAGTTGTATCAGACCTTCTGATTTTGTTAATTGGTCTTATAAATGAGTTGTTAAGTCTTATAACATAGGCATAAGACATATAAAAAACTCTTATGAGACATGCATAAGGTAGTTTGTAGGTCTTGTGATGATGGTATAAGAGGTTTTCATATTTTTCCCGTTGGCATTTTGTGTGAAATTTGGCATATGTCACTCCCTATTACATCACAAAATCACACGTAATCCACTGATATAGACCGGTGATGGTCCTACATATCTTGGTATGAATTTGTTTGATTTGTGATACTATTTTGTGTGGAACATGTTCAAAGTTTACGCAAATGACATTTTTTTTTAAATATAAGTCTTATATCATGGTCATAAGACATGTATAATCTCTTATACATGTCTTGTATTATAGTCATAAGACCTGTAAAAAAAGTTATATCAGACCTTCAGATTTTGTTAATTGGTCTTATAAATGAGTTGTTATGTCTTATAACATAGGTATGAGATGTTGGGTTTCGATCAAACATGCGCAGCGGAATTTAGCATTTAAAATTTTGAAACCCAAAGCCATGGATCCGTTCATATGATTAAATCAAATACAACATAAGAATAAAGGAATGAACTAACCCTTGATGGCTATCAAATTCTCTTGGTCTTTGGTGGAGGTTTGAAGACTTGATCACGATCACAAAGCTTGAACACGAACTTTGAAGATGATGATTTTCACCCTCTAGCGGTATCCACACTTCGAACGAATATCAAAGGAGCTTCTTTGATCTTGGTTGCTAGACCAAATTGTGAAACACTTTTTCACAATCAAAAGAACTATATGGAATTTATTTTGTGTATTATTTTGTTCTTCAACCAAGAATGTCTTGGAACAAAATAAACCCTCTCTCAAACTCTTTGAGACTCACAAAATCATTAGCCTAGAGCGCTGGCCGAATTTGGTCTTTTATACACAATTATGACCTATTCCAAATAGGAAACTTGTGTCAAAATCCATCCAAAATTCGTTTCCTAATCAAATTAGGAATCTGCCACCCGACAGTACTGTGCGGCTGCCCAAAAACCTCTGTGCGGTCGCACAACTATCTGAAACAAAACTGGTACAAATCTGAGCTAAGTGTGCGGCCGCCCAGTCCATTATGTGCGGTCGCCCACTTTCCAGAAAGTCCAGAATTTCCAAAATTCCAATGTAGTCCTTTTAAAGATTCGTTCTATTGTGTGTGACCCTCTAGGATTATACTAAGTTGGCAATGGGTTCAAACATGAAACCATAAGATATGATTAGGTTCTAGCAAACCGTCATACCTACCCAATTAGTATAACTAGATACAAGTTCGCATTCCTCTTAGAATATGTCATAATCCTTTTGCCCACGATATCATTGAACACAAGTCATGGTCAAAGAGTCAACTTGTTTTGTTCAATACTTTCTCGATTCCGAATATGTTGATAATCCAAATGACATTGATCCAATCAATTCATTTGAGTCCGACCGAACATTTCATCAACATCATTCCTACGAGAGGCCCAAGCTTGACATCTCTCCGAGGAGGGACAAATCCATTTAGCTTATTATTCTTCCTTACGTGAATCCGATTATGTCAATCATACCCTTTATAACTACTCGGTTAAAAGTAGCGTTTGAATATGTCAAACATAATGTTCATCAAGTGGAAGACTATAATAACTTCATGTCTAAGGATTCAAATGACATAACTAATATGAGATATATGTATGACATAGACCATGACATAAATCTAATAGAGCGGGTCATGTCCAGTACCTTATTCCAAACAAGTACCCATAAATTTAACATGATCATCCCATGATCATTTAGCGTTTATACTAGTGCTTAACAAGTACTAGGGACGGAGATTATTATAAGTAAACATGAACAGCAATAATAATCAAAACATCTCTTTATTGATATGAAATAAATGATAACAATTACAACGTTTATTAAACGTGCCTAGGGCACCACTACCAACAATCTCCCACTTGCCCTAGGCCCAATCTCCCATGTATCTAATACCCATGGACCCAACATGACCATCATGTTTAGCTTGTGGAAGTCCCTTTGTTAGCGGGTCCGCAACATTGTCATCAGTAGGTACTCTGCATATATTTACGTCTCCCCTATCAACGATCTCTCGAATGATATGAAAACGCCTAAGTATGTGTTTGGATTTCTGATGTGCTCTTGGTTCCTTTGCTTGTGCAATAGCACCATTATTGTCGCAATAAAGGTCTATTGGACTAGCAATACTAGGAACCACTTCAAGTTCAGTTATGAACTTCTTAATCCAAACAGCTTCCTTTGCAGCATCCGATGCAGCAATATACTTAGCTTCTGTTGTAGAATCAGCGGTTGTACTTTGCTTGGAACTCTTCCAGCTTACAGCTCCACCATTTAACATAAACACAAAACCCGATTGCGATCGGCTATCATCTTTGTCAGTTTGGAAGCTTGCATCCGTGTAAACATTTATAACGAGATCATCTTTCATTCCTCCATAGACCAAAAACGAGTCTTTAGTCCTTCTCAAGTACTTAAGAATCGCTTTTACAGCTATCCAGTGATTTTCGCCAGGGTCGGATTTGTATCTACTTGTCATGCTCAAAGCATAAGACACATCCGGCCTAGTACAAATCATGGCATACATGATGGACCCAATTGCCGAAGCATATGGAACATCATTCATTTTCTCACGCTCATCTTTTGTCTTAGGACATTGAGTCTTGCTTAGAGAAACTCCATGTAACACGGGCAAGGTGCCTCTCTTAGAATTTTCCATACGGAATCTTCTAATGACCTTGTCAATGTATGTACTTTGGCTTAAACCAAGTAGCCTCCTTGATCTATCTCTATAGATCTTAATGCCAAGTATATATGCGGCTTCACCCATATCTTTCATTGCGAAGCACTTTCCTAACCAAGTCTTCACAGACTGAAGTGTAGGAATGTCGTTTCCAATGAGCAATATGGCATCCACGTATAAAATAAGGAATAGCACTATGCTCCCACTAATCTTCTTGTATACACAAGGCTCATCTTCGTTCTTGATGAAATCAAACTCTTTGACCGATTCATCAAAACGGAGATTCCAACTCCTAGAAGCTTGCTTCAATCCATAGATGGATCTCTGCAATTTGCATACCTTAGAATCTTGTTCAAAACCTTCTGGTTGTGTCATATACACATCCTCTTGGAGTTTTCCATTCAGGAAAGCGGTTTTGACGTCCATCTGCCATATTTCATAGTCATGATATGCGGCAATGGCAAGCAAAATTCTTATAGACTTGATCATTGCTACGGGTGAAAAGGTCTCATCATAGTCAATACCATGAACTTGCCTATAACCCTTCGCTACAAGCCTAGCTTTGTAAGTATGCACCTTCCCATCCATGTCAGTCTTCTTCTTGAAGACCCATTTGCATCCTATGGTTTTTACACCTTCGGGCGCATCAATCAAATTCCAAACTTGATTGTCTTGCATGGATTGCAATTCGGATTCCATGGCTCCAAGCCACTTGTCCGAATCAGGAGAAGACATCGCCTCTTGGTAGGTTGACGGTTCATCATTCTCAATGATTTCTACCTCATTACTATCCGTTACGAGAAATCCATATCTCTCGGGCTCGGATCGTAACCTACTAGATCTGTGAGTTGCTTGTGTATTTTGAACAGGTTCCACAACTCCTTGTGGTTCTTGTTCTTGTTCCACTATTGGTTCAATGTTATTTTCTGGGTCTCGAATTTCTTCAAGATTTATTTTACTCCCACTGATTTCTTTGGAGAGAAACTCTTTCTCTAGAAAGACACCAGTTCGGGCAACAAACACTTTGTTGTCCTCACGGTTGTAAAAGTAATATCCTTTAGTTTCCTTAGGATATCCCACGAAAATACATTTATCGGATTTGTGTGCTAGTTTGTCAGAGATAAGTCTCTTGACATAAACTTCGCAACCTCAAATCCTCATGAAAGATAAACTAGGTTTCTTTCCACTCCACATCTCATATGGAGTCTTTGGAACCGATTTAGTTGGAACTTGATTTAGTGTGAAAGCAGCGGTTTCTAGGGCGTAACCCCAAAAGGATATTGGAAGATCAACTTGACTCATCATTGATCGAACCATGTCTAACAAGGTCCGATTTCTCCTCTCAGACACACCATTCCATTGTGGTGTTCCGGGCGGAGTCAATTGTGAAACTATTCCAAAATTCTTTAGATGATCATCAAATTCTTGACTTAAGTATTCACCACCTCGATCTGATCGAAGTGCCTTTATACTTTTGCCAAGTTGTTTTTCTACTTCATTTTGAAATATTCTAAATATCTCAAATGCTTCACTTTTATGTTTCATTAGGTAAACATATCCAAATCTACTATAATCATCGGTGAAGGTTATGAAGTATTGAAATCCTCCCCTAGCATTGCTACTTAATGGTCCGCATACATCGGAATGTATCAACCCCAATAAGTCGCTTGCCCTTTCACCCAACTTGGTAAAAGGTGTCTTAGTCATTTTTCCAAGAAGACACGACTCACAAGTATCATATGACTCTAAGTCACATGAACCCAAAAGTCCGTCCCCATGGAGTTTTGAGATACGCTTCTCATTAATATGACCAAGACGGCAATGCCACAAATAAGTATGATTTACATCATTAGGTTTAGATTTCTTATTTACATGATAGACATTATTTTCATTCTTGACATCCAAGATATAAAGGCCATTAAATGAATTAGCAATACCATAAAGCACATCATTTAAATAAATAGAAAATTTCTTATTCTCAATAAGAAACTTAAAACCTTCATTATCCAAACAAGAAATTGAAATAATATTTCTGCTTAAATCCGGAACATAATAACAATTGTTCAAAACGAGAATTAATCCGGAAGGTAAAGTGACTTCATAAGTCCCTACGACTAATGCAGCAACTCTTGCTCCATTCCCCACGCGTAGATCTACTTCACCTTCTTTAAGCAGTCTCATATTCTTTAGTCCCTGCACATTTAGACAAATGTGAGAACCACATCCGGTATCCAATACCCAAGAATCAGTGGTAGAAAGGAGAATATCTATCATATAGATACCTGAAGTCGACGCAGCCTTGCTGCTCTTCTTCTTCTTTTGCTCTTCCAAGAAAGCCTTGCAATTACGTTTCCAATGACCAATTTCTTGACAATGGAAACAGATTGCATCCTTTTGTGAATCAGGTTTTGCCTCAGAAGCCTTGGCAACCTTTGCCTTGCTTATTTTGGGTTTGACAACTTTCTTACCCTTTCCTTTGGCACTAGCCTTCTTCCCATCATGAACCAAGAGCACAGGAGAACCTTTCTCCATAATTTTCATCTCTGCAGTTTTGAGCATCCCATGCAACTCAGAGAGATTCTTATCCCAAACTGATTATAACTTTTAGGCAATGAATTAAGAATGAGATCCGTGGCTAGCTCCAATGGGATTGGATAGCCAAGTTTCTCAAGGTGCTCTACATAACCTTTCATTTTAAGAAAGTGAGGACTCACTTGTTGCCCTTCATTCATTTTACATGTAGTGAATGCAACAATGGTCTTGTACCTCTCTTGCCTAGCTTGCTCTTGAAACATGGTTCTCAACTCCACGCCTATCTCATAGGCTTCCAAATGTTCCAAACTTTGTTGGAGTTTTGAACACATAGCAGCAAGCATGAGACAACTTACATCTCTAGAATCATTACGATGTTTCTTGTAATTGTCTCTTTCTACCCTAGGGGCAGTAGGCGGTGGTTCAGCGGGGAGAGGCCCATCGAGAATGTACAACTTATCTTCTTGCCTAAGAACGATTCTTATGCTACGGATCCAATCCATAAAGTTTGTACCATTCTCTTCGAGCTTATCCTTCTCAATGATCGATCGCAACGACATTGATTGAGTGTTATTAGTCATTATCTACAAATATGCAAAATTTCCAAAATTTAATAAGTACCGATTTTCATTAAAGAGATAAATAATGTATTTGTTTCAAACAAAATACTCCCACTAAATTATATAACCTTCATATACATCCAATGTATAATATAATTTAAATCGGTTAAGATCCAACTTTAATTTAATTTCAAGTCCGCTAAGGCGGATTACACAAAATCAAATTAATTAGGTAGACAACTCTTGTCAATCATATCTCATATGACTCTTAGTTCCTTTTATGAGATTCTTTAAGAAATCCAATTTCAAAAAGCATGTTAAACCTCATCTTTGCCTAGGCCCAAAACTGTTTTGACGCCCAGTTAAGTCTAACCATTTTAAACGCATAGTTAATGTGTCCCGCTAGGGCGTGCCCACATTATCTATCTTGCTCATACATAAACAAATTTAATGCATCTCGCTAGGGCGAATCTACATTAAAATCACTCATGTACTAACAAGTGTTTTAATCATGGCATGGCAATAAAAGACGTAAAACTTTCTTTGAAGGTTCATCACATATAGCATATAACACATTTATGAGCACATAATATAAACATGTTACACATCAAGTTTAGCCACTAAATTAATCTCCATTAATTTAAGCATGGTATTTATGTGTCATTAGTTTCTCTATAATTATGAGGATGAGACTATTTCAACTTCGGTTATTATTTCCAAATCAAGACAACAAGAAGTGCGGTCGAACTAAGCCATTAGGCAACCACAATCCCGCACTAATTCAAGAAACCAAGAAAGTAGTCCATGTGGCCGAAACTAAGCAATAGATGGTCTCGATGAACGTAGGCCAATTGCATTCACAATTCCACATGGATCTCCAATCATTGAATCAAGAACTTTGTTTCTCAATTTTAGCAATTATGAACTCTTCATAATTCTAACTTCGTTTTATCTTTGAAACTTTGATCGCGATCAAGTTTGGGAAACACAATCTCGATGAACGCAGATTAGCCATCCAAACCTTGAACCAATCTTAGAATCGCAAGACTAAAACAAATAGGAAAATCAAACCCCAAGATCCTCACATAAACCAACTACCCAAAACCCATTCCAGATCAGCAAGTCTGGACTGGTTCTGTTACTGGTTTTGTTGGACCTCTCAAAAATTCCAAATTCTGATTTCAACCAAAAATCAGACAATCTGATCCTTATGTGCGGCCGCCCAAAACTCACTGTGCGGTCGCCCAAACATGTGCGGCCGCCCAAGTGATTTTGTGCGGTCGCCCAAACTGATCAAAATGTACAGAATTTTGAAGTTCGAAAATTTTGTCTCAAAATCGTTTTTCCCCGATTATTAAAACTTTGATCCAATCAAAAATTAATAACCAACAATTCTGAATCCACCATAATTTATTTATTGCGATTGAATCGTGCGATTAAAGTTGTAAAACAATAAACCACATAAAATCACATAACACATAAACATCACATATTCCAATATTCATATCATGCAAGGTACATAAACAATTTATATACACATAACATGATCTAAGTATTGAAATAATCAACATGAACGGGGCTCTGATACCACTGTTGGGTTTCGATCAAACATGTGCAGCGGAATTTAGCATTTAAAATTTTGAAACCCAAAGCCATGGATCCGTTCATATGATTAAATCAAATACAACATAAGAATAAAGGAATGAACTAACCCTTGATGGCTATCAAATTCTCTTGGTCTTTGGTGGAGGTTTGAAGACTTGATCACGATCACAAAGCTTGAACACGAACTTTGAAGATGATGATTTTCACCCTCTAGCGGTATCCACACTTCGAACGAATATCAAAGGAGCTTCTTTGATCTTGGTTGCAAGACCAAATTGTGAAACACTTTTTCACAATCAAAAGAACTATATGGAATTTATTTTGTGTATTATTTTGTTCTTCAACCAAGAATGTCTTGGAACAAAATAAACCCTCTCTCAAACTCTTTGAGACTCACAAAATCATTAGCCTAGAGTGCTGGCCGAATTTGGTCTTTTATACACAAGTATGACCTATTCCAAATAGGAAACTTGTGTCAAAATCCGTCCAAAATTCGTTTCCTAATCAAATTAGGAATCTGCCACCCGACAGTACTGTGCGGCCGCCCAAAAACCTCTGTGCGGTCGCACAACTATCTGAAACAAAACTGGTACAAATCTGAGCTAAGTGTGCGGCCGCCCAGTCCATTATGTGCGGTCGCCCACTTTCCAGAAAGTCCAGAATTTCCAAAATTCCAATGTAGTCCTTTTAAAGATTCGTTCTATTGTGTGTGACCCTCTAGGATTATACTAAGTTGGCAATGGGTTCAAACATGAAACTATAAGATATGATTAGGTTCTAGCAAACCGTCATACATACCCAATTAGTATAACTAGATACAAGTTCGCATTCCTCTTAGAATATGTCATAATCCTTTTGTCCACGATATCATTGAACACAAGTCATGGTCAAAGAGTCAACTTGTTTTGTTCAATACTTTCTCGATTCCGAATATGTTGATAATCCAAATGACATTGATCCAATCAATTCATTTGAGTCCGGCCGAACATTTCATCAACATCATTCCTACGAGAGGCCCAAGCTTGACATCTCTCCGAGGAGGGACAAATCCATTTAGCTTATTATTCTTCCTTACGTGAATCCGATTATGCCAATCATACCCTTTATAACTACTCGGTTAAAAGTAGCGTTTGAATATGTCAAACATAATGTTCATCAAGTGGAAGACTATAATAACTTCATGTCTAAGGATTCAAATGACATAACTAATATGAGATATATGTATGACATAGACCATGACATAAATCTCATAGAGCGGGTCATGTCCAGTACCTTGTTCCAAACAAGTACCCATAAATTTAACATGACCATCCCATGATCATTTAGCCTTTATACTAGTGCTTAACAAGTACTAGGGACGGAGATTATTATAAGTAAACATGAACAACAATAATAATCAAAACATCTCTTTATTGATATGAAATAAATGATAACAATTACAACGTTTATTAAACGTGCCTAGGGCACCACTACCAACATGAGACATGTAAAAAACTCTTATGAGACATTTGTAAGATAGTTTGTAGGTCTTGTGATGATGGTATAAGAGGGCTTCATATTTTTCCCGTTGGCATTTTGTGTGAAATTGGGCATATGTCACACCCTATTACATCACAAAATTACAAGGTACTGGATAGACCCGTTATGAGATTTATGTCATGGTCAAATGTCATAATTAAATCTCATAATAGTCACACCATTTGAATGCTTAGACCTGAGAGTATCATGGTCTTCCACATGATGAACATTATGTTTAACGTACTCAAACGCTACCCTTAACCAGGTGGTTATAAAGGCTACGATTGGTATAATCGGATTCTTGTAGGAAAGAATGATAAGTCAAGATGGGATTTATCCCTCTCTCAAGAGAGATATCTGCTTGGTCACTCGATGAGTGAGATTGATGATAGTGCATGGCCATGCCCAAATGAATTGATGTGTTCAATGTCATTTGCTCATATCAATGTACTCAAGATCGAGAAAGCATTGGACAACATAAGTTGACGTGGACCATGACTTATGTCCAATATGATATCGAGTGACAAAGGGATTGTGATATGTTCTATAAGGTAACTTTGGACTTTCAAAGTTATACTAATTGGGTAGTCATAATGGCTTGCTAGAGTCCTCTTATGACTTACGTGTTCTGAATGGTTCGGACTCGTTGCCAACTTAGTATAATTCTATTGGGTCACACACAATAGAACAGATTGGAAAAGGCTGGAGAAATCTGGGTTTTGAAAATGCGACCGTACGGCTGGATCAATGGCGTACGGCTCCTGGAGATCCGTACGCCCGCCTTCCCGCATCTGGACAGTTTGTTCAGATTTCTTGTGTGACAAGGAATCCCGATCCCAAACGGAATTAGGTCAAACCCTCATATAAATATATGCAGTCGGGTTTGATAGCCTTTAATGTTGATTTTAGAAATCATAACACATTGTTTTAGAAACAATAAAATATAAAGAGGTAGGATTATTAGTTTTGAGATTTAGAATCATCAAAACTCAATAATCAAAGAGCAAAATAATTCCTACGAAGAAATCGTTTCTTCATCAAGCCTTGGATCTAGCAATCAATCAAGAATGTGTTCTTGAGTCCGTTCGACGTGTGGATACTGATAGAGGGTGATTGCTTTAGCACCTTAAAGTCCGTGATCATGGATGCGATCTTCAAGGGTTAGTTTCTTTCATCTTGTATTTAATTTAATCAACATGGATAGATCCATGGCTCATGGGTGTTTGATTTCATATGTTTATTCCACTGCGCATGATGCATCAAAACCCAACACAAACCTCTTCGGGGAAAAAGTCTATGGTTTAAGTGATGAAAGAACCACCGGCATAGCTTTCAACCTCTCCCTTAACCACAGTATAAGCAGTGCAGGACTACCCCCTCTCATGAAAACATATCCCCACAAACCAACCGATCCAAACCTTGAAAAGTCTCTCCCAAGACCAAGGGGACAATATTCATACCCGCACAAAAATGCCCAACAACTTCCAACAAAGCATTATGACATACTCCAAGAGAGTTAACTTGGATTTAGTAGATAACTTGGATTCAGTAGCTACTTATCTACTGATTTCATGTGTATTTTGAACAGTACACTTGGATTTAGTGGCTAATTATCTATTGAATAAAATTGTAATTTGAACATTGCACTTGGATTCAGTAGATATTTATCTACAGAATTCATATGTTTTTTTTTAATTGCAGTAGGATTCAGTAAATTCTTATTCACTGAATCCATGCGTATTTTTGAATTCAGTAGATACTTATTCTACTGAGTCCATGTGTATTTTGAATATTACAGTTGGATTCAGTAGATACTTATGTACTGAATCCATCTGAGTCCAAGTGTGTTTTGAGAATTTCATTTTTTATCGTTTTTTTTTTTCCAAAACCCTATCTTCAGGAATATCATTTGATTTGCCTCATCGAGACGAAAAATCAATGTTCTCATATTATTTTTTTTTACTTATGGATATTGAGTTATTTAATTTTGAAATTTGAGGGAAATTTGGATGGTGACTTGGCAGATGCTGAAAATTGAAGGTTAATGCTGAAAATTGAAGGTTAAATGACATGCTAACCTCACAATTCATAGAAATTGCAAATATGTCTCCGCTACCTTTGTAATAGCGGCCTAATATGAGCCAATCACTCCTTTCTAATTTGACTGCTGTAAATGGATCTCATTTTATTTGGTTCTCATTTGAGAACCTTCTTATATACTCCCTCCGTTCCACCTCACTTGAGACTTTTTTCTATTTTGGGCCGTCCCACTTCACTTGAGACTCCCTAAAATGGTCATCCTTTTATAATTTTATATTTAATCTACCCCACCCTCTCATTCTCTCTCTTCATTTTCCACCACACAATTTATCCAATCAACCTACTTTTAACCCCACTCATTCTCTCTCCTCATTTTCTACCACACATTTTCCCTAGTTGATTCTTTTTCCTTAGTTATCGTGCCCAACCCTTAGGTATCAAGTGAGGTGGGACGGAATGAGTATATAGTAAAGAATTGTTACTGTTCCTCCCTCATTCTAACTCCTATTTTTCTTTTACACTCACAATACCAATCAACTTACTATTCCTCTCACTCATTCTCTCTGCTATTTTTTTTTTTGATACTCACAAGCACCTCCTTCTATTATTTATCTTTCCTACTTTTACTTAATTCGTGTGCCTATTTTTTTGGTTCACACTAACTTGAAACGTAAGGAGTACTCCCTCCGTCCCGCTCGAATTAGGATTCTTGGTCAAGCAATTCGTACTTTGACCAATAATTTGAAGAAAAATAATAATGCTAATAAAAATTTAAAATTGTTATTGTATTACTATTAATAATAAGCTAAATAACTATTTTTTAGATTTTCAGTAAGATAATTATTTTTCTTCAAATCGTTGGTCAAAGTATAAATTACTTGACCAAGAATGCTAATTCGAGCGGGACGGAGGGAGTATATATTTATAGGAGAGTGTTCAAATGAGAACTAATTAAATGAGATCCATGAGAACCATTAACCACCATTAGATTAAAATAGTTGAATGATTCAGATTAAGAGGCAATAGGAACGAGAAGCAGTGACATTTTTAAAATTTATCTTAACTATGAGGTAAAAATGTCATGTGTGAACCACCCTTCAAAGTCTGTCACGTCATCACCCAAAATTTCCTTCAAAATTAAATATCTCAAAGTATAAATGTAATTTAGACCACCGACTTTTCAAAGTATAAATGTAATCTAAACCTTTGATTTATGTCTAATCTAATGGTTATTCTTGGTTCTCATGAAAAGTAAATTACGTGAGCGAATGTGAGTTGGAAAACAACTAGTAGATGTTATTGTGAGTACGATGACAAGTGTGTTCCACTGTATAAAAAAGAGCGAAATTAATATTTTAGTTACCAAACTATGGTCCATTTTCTAATGTCCTCACTGCAATTTTAATTTTCTGGTTGTTCTCACTACACTTATTCAATTTTTGCAAAGTCGCGACTCTATCTAAAATGTTGTTAAATACGACACAATCAGGATTCTCTACCAAAACTATCTTGACAAGAAACTAGTTACCACCTTTGGTCGAACTCATAAACTTGTAACTACACATTCAAGTTCTCGGGAATTTCACTGACAGCTGCCAAGTAGCTGCTGAATCAAATCACTGGCACCGGGCACATTTTGCATACAAATGCATAAACTCGCGACTGAGAAAATGAGACGCTGAAATAAAAATAAAATAACTATCTACTCATCGTCACCTTCAACACTTGCTCCTTTGAAGTACTTTTCCCTCTTCTGGAAGTCTGTTAAGCCCTTGCCACTTCCAGTTACTCCTACCTTCCCAAATGGATCATCTGGTGACTTGAAAATGCTTTCCTTCTTCCGACCCGAGTAAAAACCAATCTGAAAATCAAATAACACAATAGTAAGGGCAGAAAATTACAATGAATGACCTAAAGATTTAAAAAAAAAAAAAAGATAGAAAGTCCTTTGATGAATAACAAAACACTTCGTGGGAAACAATCAATGGTTCACCACTTGACTTGTCCCATCACAATAGGAATGTAAGTCAAAATCCTTGGAGGGGATATAATCAATGGTTCAAAATTTGATACTACCTTTGTCCCTAAATGAGTGTCCAAATTTCATTTTAAGAGACACTGAAAATCTCAATTTTGTTGTACAATTTGGTAGCAAATATTCATATATAATCTTGTAATCTCATTTCCAAACATTTAGTTTTGCACGTATAAAGAAACCGGTGAAAAAAATTCGAAAAAAAAAACATTTAGGGACAAAGTTATGTCCAAAAAAGACACTCATTTTGGGACAAAGATTTCTTGAAAATGGACACTCATTTAGGGACAGAGGGAGTAGTTTTCTTGCATAATATAGAAATAAATTAGAACTTTATTACAAGGTGTCAAAAATATAAAGGCGTACAAAATGCGCAAGTCAAAATTTCAGATGTGGACTCTTTACATGGATCCGAGGGAGTAAATTATAAGCACCACAGTTTCCTTAAAGTGTTAAATGGGGATTACGGCGTTTCCATGTGAACAATGTGTATAATATCATCTCCATGCTGATTAACACATCCATGGAGCTTGGAGCTTTCGCACGATAGTACATTTAAAAAGTAAAATGAAAGTACATCATGTTTGGTCAAATCAAAGTATTAGCAAATCACATGCTTACAAACCTCTAAGTGGAATGATGAATGCATAAACTTTGTGTATGGTAAACTGATGGTATGTGAGCATACGTACCCAACTAAAAATACACGTAAGATTCTCCCAAATCACTGACGGAAGAACCCCCACACGTCAAAGATTGAATTTAAATTTAAAATGCACATATATATGAGCATCAAAGAGCGAAAATGGCTACAATGACTACCTTCTTAGCCCGGCCTTTGGTGGTCTGAAATTGCTGCCAAGCATTCTGCCTCTTATTATGTGTCACCTCAATTTGCTCCTTTCGCATCTTAGACTTGAATGCATGAATCTTTTTACGCTTAGCAGCTTTCTGTATGTTTGGGTAAGCATCATACTCAGTACAAGATAAGAAAATAAGAAAGCTTAATTAGCAAAGGAGGATGAAAAGACTCGTGATTATCAGACTTACCACATCCTCAGGGTCATCAGGTTCGATACGAAGCTTGGCTGGTAAACTTCGTGACTGGAAGTCAGAGTCAGCAGAAGCAGCTTGTGCGATTTTACGCTTCAGAGCTTGCTTTGTGGCCTCAGCTTCTTTTTCCGCTTCCAGAAGTGGATCAACCGTGCCTTCTTCTATTGGCCTAACATTAGCGGGGTCCACCTGGAGGTAGTAACATCAGTATACAGAACACGTATAATAAAATTAAGAGATTAACAGCAAGAGAAAATATAGAAACAGATAGGAAAAGAACATGGATAATGAACATCACATCATCATGGTTATCACCAGTCTATTCGGTCATTATCCAGTTAAATTCAGAAGATTTAGTTCAAGGCACTAAACCACACATCATCCTAAAGTTATTGTTTACCAAATGGAATCTTAAAACATATAGGGATATAAATATATAAGTGGAGTTTGTGAGCCTACCGAGAAAACAATCCAGCCCACTATCCCAGATTATAAAATATCTACGATAAAGGTCAGTAATACATGGAGGGAGAGTTTCCCATAAAACACAGGAAGTTTGTGGTGTGTATGGGACAGAAACCTCCGCAAGGGAATATCAAATAAATCCATGATGTTAGTTATTTAAGGCGGGATCTAACAAGCGGCAGCATTCCACACAGAACAAATATTAAATCATGAAATTGCAATGAGAAATGCAAAACATGTAAAGTGCCTAATACGTACTCTCTGTTCCTTCAAAGAAATAATCCTTGAAAGTTCAATTATAGGAAAATTACTGAATTATGCAACGTACAAGACTCTAATTATTAATACAACGTAGTAACTAGTTCTAAAGTTGTTTAACAATTGTTTAACATACTTTGACAATTTATTTCAGTTAATGCAATATACAAAAAAAAGTTGATGGATGGAGCTAAATCCGATTAACGGCGGGTGGCGTAGATCAAAAGTTACCTATATGGCGAAGCCACATAAGAACAAGACAAACACCCGTTAAATAGGTAACAAGTACAGTTATAGTTTACGAAGTGGCTTAACAAAACAAAAAAAGAAAACTGTCATCAGAATCCTTCTCCACCCGGCCCTCCCCCAACGTCCCTTCCATTCCCCATCCCCTCACTCTCCTCCATATATACCGGCACCCCTCCCCCCATCCACCCCATCCATTGTTCTCCCCCTTCACTCAAGAGTTTGTCCCCTCCCCCTCCCCCTCCCGCTCCTTACACTTTAGCCCCAGATTTGACCAACATATTCACTGAGAACACGACATGGTCCTACCCCCCACCCCCCTCATCCACCGTCCACCACACCCCTCCATCTTCAAAAATATTGTCAGCTATGTTTGGATTTAATCAAAGATCACACCCTAAAATCCATGTTTTTCAGGGCATAAGTTTGAATCTGGACATAATTGTTTGAAGACTCTGCCGAACCCCTTTCAAATCTACTGAAAACTTGATTGAAAACTTGAAAATGTGATTTGGGTTTGTTTCAAATTTAATTAAATCTGATGCCTTGTTTCAAAATTGGGTTTTGAAGTTTTTAGCAATTGGAAATTGTGGTTCAATGAAGAAATGGATAACTGGATGGGGATGGTGAGTAGTGGTGGAAATGGGATTGAAGAAATTGAAATGGGTTTGTTTTTGGTGTGATTGAAGAAAGTTCAAATGGGTTATTGGAGGTATGGATGGGATTTAATGGAGGAATGGGTGATTAATGGGGTTTTCTTGCCGGAGATGTAGGGTGGTGGTGGGTTGGAGGGATGCGGTGGTAACGTGGCGGAAAGGTGATGGGAGGCAGTTGTCGGATTTGAGAGGGACGGTGGGTGCGGTTATCGGGTTTATTTTTCATGGAGGAAACACCCATTAGTTTTTTTGGATGATGAAGGAAACTTTTGTTAGTTTTTTTAACAGAAAATCAGAATTTTCCCCCAGAAGTTGTGGACGGGGTTAACCAAATAACACCTCAGTTGCCACATCACAATTTGTTAGGGTTTTTAATGCTGTTAGTAAAAGATATTAATAAATTGCATTAGTTGATATTTTGGTCTAAAGTACGTTAAACAATCCCAAAACTAAAATGTATGTTGCATGAAAATTGAGAAGTACGTTGCATATCTAGATATTTTGGTCGTTCATTTATTCTAAGGATTAAAACACATTTCCATAAATAACCTTAGTATTATCAAAAGTGTTAAACTGATGTTACAGATTACAAGAGTAAGTTAACAAGAATAAATCAGAAAACTTGTACGATTGGTGAGTTTAGTTGCTCGAAAAAAATGCTCTTCAAGTGGAACATCAACAAATAAGTTGTCTTTGTGCGGATCAGAGGAAGTATAACAAAGTGAAACAAGACATAAGAAATCCAATGGACTAGCAGTAAATTACAGAAAGTATATAAGACTCTTGCATATCAAATATTGCGGTCATATGAAACATACCTCTTCCTTATTTCCCCACCCTTCATACAATACCAGATACCCATTTGGTGTAAGTGCCTCAATCGTTCCATCGTACCTGGACATTCAACTAAATCAAACACAGAAATGAAAAGTAACCGTAAAGCAAATGCAGATTAGGAAAATGAAAAAAAAAATCCAAGGAGTTAGACATCTTCATATTGCTTACCACTCTCCATCATCGCTCCAAACAGCTTGAACTTTAGCGCCAACAGGAAGCTTGTCAGGATGATCATACATGGTACCCAGTTCCTGACTCAAAAATATGGATCAGAAAAGAGAGGCACAAGCGCACGTAACAAGCAGAAACATTAAGCCCTACGAGAGCAACAAATGTCTAACAAAAGTTCTCTCATTTTAACCAACAGAAACACAATCTGTGATTAGTATTACGTCCTTCGGCCCAAAGCTTAATCTGTTGTTCACCAAATCCAACATGAAGAATATCCCTCCGTTAAAGGTAAAGTTTCCACGTTTCCAAGTCAAAAAATTAAAATGTGTACTTAGACTACTCAGTATTTTCAATGAATTTCTACAATATGCAACTAAGATATCATACTCCCTCTGGATAAGATAGTCCCATTTGACTTTTGTCAGTCAACACACAAGTGAACTTTGACTACACATTAATGTGAATCCAACCCACCCATTAAAATTCTAAAATTGTTATTGATACATCATTTAATGATGTATCAATTATATTTATAGAATTTCACTAAGATGATTACATCATCATTCATATTTAATCACAGTTCGCTTGTCTTGACCATCAATAGTCAGGTGGGACTATCTTTCCGGGATGGATGAGTATTTTTAATGGGCAACCTGGTGCTACAAGGGCTCCCACTATGCGTGAGATCCAAAGAAGGACCGGGCCCACATAGGCCTAACATAGACAGCCTTCAAGAAGAAAACTTTCAGGCAAATCAAATATTTATGGCTTAATGTTTGAAAGTGGGCTCTTACAATGAAACATCCAAACAAAAGAATAGTGGACTCTTAATATGAAACGGATGGAGAAATATAAAGGGTAAATTACAATTCGGTTACCTGTGTTTGGCTCACTTTCACAATTTTATTCCCGAAATTGAAGAAGTTGCAAGCCGATTCCTAACATTTACATATTGTTGCAAATTAATGCATAAGATTGCAACCTGAATCTTAACATTTACATTTTTTTTGCAATTTGGTAACTTGGTTTCGTTAAAATACCAGCATTTTGTTAGTATTCAGATCAATTTGCAAAAATGTGAATGTTTGGAATCAAGTTGCAACTTATTCAATCTCGGGAACCAAATTGCAAAAATGAACAGAACACAGGCTACTATATTGCAATTAGCCCTAATATAAATGCTCTCCCTGTTACAAATATGGACCATCTTCTATCAGACGAGCAAAGATGTAGGAAACAAGATACATTCTGAGGAGGTTTACCATATCACCCTGGAAGGTACCTCCAGAATGGTGAAAACCAGGAGATACATCGGCACTAGTCCCAATATTCAATCCAGATTTCTCACTTTGTTTAGCTGTTGCCAGAAGTTCTTCTGTCAATGCAATAACCTGCAGGCGTAAGACCATTTAGCCAAGTTCAAATTTCTTATGACAATTATCTATATTAAAAGAACCAAAAGATTATTGATTTCAAAAATAGAATCTTAGTGCGAACAACCGAAATCGGGACAGACAAGGAGACGGGCCATCATGACAAATAGCAGACCTGCACAGAAACCAAGATACAAATGATGGGAACTTGATGGAGTTACTATATCCAAAATAACTGTGAATTACTTCAGACCCCCTGCATGTACATGTTTAATATTACAAAAATGCACACTGTACCTTCTGAACCGAGGAAACAGAAAGCGCTTCTCATTCACTCCTAGTCAACTTATCTACTGGCTAAAGCAAACTTAGTTATTGAAATTTAACAATATAAACAGAAACACGCGTGTATGTGTCCTAATAAAGGTAAATTAGTCCTTGGTTTTCTTGGACAACAACAGTCAAGAACTGATGTGTTTTTTATCCTCAAAATTAAGGAAGCTCAACAAGATTTATGAAAAGCATATGCCTTGAGATTTCACAGAAATAATAAGAAAGGAACTCTAGATGTATGTACAATATATGTAATGAAGAGCTTTAGGCTATATTGTAAAAAATAACCAGAAATAAACTCTACATATGTGCACAATATATGTAAAGAAAAGCTATAAGAAATATTGTTAAAATAATAATTAAATACAAAAATATAGAGGAATAGGATCACTAAATCAGCAAGAGGAAAAGATCACCTCTGCAAGCTCCTTCTCCATGTCTACATATTCAGAGTTTCCGGGGTCATCATCCAAGAGTTTCCTGACCTGATCATAGGAAGGAAGTCCTCTTAAGCATATTTTAAACAAGAAAATTTAAAACTCAAAAAGCCTTGGATATGAATTGATGCAGTCAATAAATTTCAATTACAAGCTATGCTGGAACGGATTTTTAAGATCTAATATAAAGTGATATGCAGACATGTTACTACAACTGCAAATGGCCAGAAAATAGGTATCACCCTATATGAACACAAAACCAAAAGTCGATCCTTGATGCCTTTGGAGCTCACAGCTTCAGTGCCAACAATAAATCTCAGATGATTGCTTGCTTAAACAAATTGTCAAAATCCCAATGCATTTAGGCATGGATTTCAAATACGACCTCTGCCCCACACAACTAACAATAAGAAAGCAGAGTGATAATGTCATTTTATCTTTCCAGGCTCCAATTCCATTAGATAAATGTCCTCACTTTCTGCTTTAGTGTTCTAAGCATGTTTCCATTTATGTTCTCCATCTATATGGACTCCCTTGGTCACAAAGCGAAAAGTACAATTGGCTTAATACGAAAATTACAATTCGCAATCCGTTCATGTCCATGTATTTTGTGGCTACAAACTTAGCTTGTTTTGTTTGATTTGACATTATAATGTCATTCCCGAAAACACAGGGTATTAAAGTCAATTTCCTAGAACTAGAAGACAATTTGCCAAAAAGCGAAGGTACCTGGATTTCCAGGACAGACTAAACAAGAAAATGTATTTCTCCAAATAGGAAGGATGGTGTATTATACCTAATATAGAAATGTAATGCTCCTGTCGAAGATAAATACTAGCAAACATTAACACCTATTTCAGTTCTTGAGAAAACATATTCAACTAATACTGGGAAAATAAAAAAACTAAACTTCAAGCTCCCCAACCTAGAATCAGCTAAACCGTCTCATAACTGCAAGTATTACTTTTGCCATTCACTTCCACCCAATGCAAAATTCTCTCTTAAATCACTTACTAAATTAAATTCCTACTCATCATTGTTTCGTTCGAGCATCTCAGGGATGACCAAGCACAAGGAGCACAACAACCATTTAAGTTATTAGAAAATTCTACCTACATTTATTTTTAAATACTTTCAATCATCTGAAGAGGAGGATTCTAGTTTTCGAATCTAGAACACCATGTATTATTATCTACAACCCAAAATCAGCCTGAAAGGCGGGGAAAAAGACAAGGAAATAGTCTTGGGATCGCCCCTACCCCATTACCTTTGTCAGGTATTAAACAAATTTTTCCTGTTGAAGCTGCTTCTTCCGTCCCACAAATGTGGACATTTCTGATAATATAGTCATAGTTACTGTACAATTATCCTAGTCATAGTTTACTGTACAATTATCCTGATTTTACGCCAATCATGTCAATCCAGGGCTACAGAGTTCGTATGTTTGACTTGAGACGAGGCTCCATTGATCAAGATTAATTAGGTAATCACTTTGCCCCTGCCAAAACTTCATGACACTTGTTCCTTAACATTAATAACCGAACACCTGTATACACCTTTAAAAGACCAAATGTTTGTAGTTGATGTTCAATTAATACAACCATATACAGTTTCTAGAATGGGGGTCAAAACCTAAATCAGGGCCCAATTAAGTTGACATATCAAGTTATCAACTATAGATTTGGCTTCACAGTTAATCACTCTCATCCCCATCTTTACATTATGAAAAAAGACATGAACCATACAATAGTACCAGAACTCAAACTACAAAATCGTCAAACAGCTAGCCTCAAAGAAACTTAAAATTGTGCCTAAAACCTAAATTTCCTTAAACCAATCTACAAATTAACGAATAAAAGTACAGGAAAACTAAATAATCAAACTTGACACAAGTGATAAGAAAAAACCCTAATCCCACTTGGATAACAAATTCAGTACAATATATAGTTATCGTAGTTAGAGAATTGGATACCTGATGGAGCTGTTCTTTGTAAGTAGAGAGATTGGAAGCGAGTTCTTCAATGCTCAGCTCTTCCCCGTCTCCTTGCATGTCTTCTTTATTTATTTGGAACAAACAGATTATTATTTTTACTGGAATTTGATTTCTGTGAAGAATGAAAAAAATCCGAAGATGGAATGATAAGAATTAGGTTGAATTGGAGATTGGAAACACACTGATAACGACTTCAATTTAGGGATTTATTTTGAGAGAGAGGGAGAGTAAACCCTTGAATCGATTTGGGGCAAGAGAGGGGTAGAGCGGTAGAAGGGGTGGCGATTAGGGATGGCAACGGGTCGGGTTCGGGGCGGGTTTGCCTTTAACCGAACCCGATCCGTGAGAAGTATTCTTTCACCCGAACCCGCCCCGCCCCGAGATTTACCGAAACCGTGCCCGCCCCGCCCCGCCCCGCCCTTCCTTTCCCTTGGCCTAATGTAAAAAGCACAAAAAACTAGAACTAGAACCACAACACCAGCAAGAAGCAGAGCAATGACCAAGTTAAACAATGATATTTTGTTTCAAATTCATAATAACTTCTTCAATTTCAAATTTTACTCAGCAAAACATTATTCAGTATTTACAAAATTAAAGAAAATTGTGAAAATCCATCGAGGGAGAGAGAGGAACGGACCGAGGGATCGACGGCACGAGGAACAATCGACGGCAACGGCGACAGCACGAGGAACGCTCGACGGCGACGGCCTCTTCCTTCGAGACGAACAAGCAGAAACGGAAACATTATTCAGTATTTACAAAAATTAAAGAAAATTGTGAAAATCGACTGAGGGAGAGAGGGACGGACCGAGGAAGCGACGGCATGAAGGAACGACCGACGGCGACAGCAAGGAAGGAAGATCGACGGCGACGGCAAGGAAGGAACGAGACGGCGACGGCAAGGAAGGAGCGGCAACGGCAAGGAAGGAAAATTGTGAAAATCGACTGAGGGAGAGAGAGGGACTGATAAATGAAAATGAAACCCTAAATGGGCATTATATAGTTGGATTATTTTGTAAATTGGCAATAATAGAGGGGCTGATATGAAACTAGTAAATAGACATTAACACATACACGGGTCGGGTCGGGGCGGGGCGGGGCGGTCTGTAATACCGACCCCGACCCGAACCCGCTCGGGTCATGAAATTTGGAACCCGAACCCTACTTTTTCGGGGCGGATCACCCTCGGGTTCGGAGCGGGTTCGGGTGAATTGCCATCCCTAGTGGCGATTTGTTACGATTTTAACTTTGACTCTTTGAGTTTATTCACATATGCCCCTCGAACTATGTCAATATTTTGAAAAGAACACGCAAGTATTGTTACACCAAAAACTTTAATTCCAAAATAACTTGAGATTGGCTAACTTAAATCATCATATAGATCGTCAACGAAAAGATAAAAAAAATAGATGAGAAGAGTTTTGGAAGCGAAAAAAGAAACACACATATAGAAAGATAAAATAAGGGGGAAAAAAAAAAGAAAAAGGGGAAAGAGAAGAAGAAAAAATATATATATTAAATCCTGTCATCTACATGAATTTTTGCCCTCCACTTTACTCATCCAGCACCATATATTCTCAATCTCAAGTAGACCAAAAATCACTTTAAATCACCCTTATCTATGTTATCTTAAATCTTCCTATACTTCTCTCTATTTTATCACTTCTCCACTATTCAAACGTTCTAATCGTTGTATCACAAGGTTTACGTCTCACATGACCAAACCACGTTAACTGGTTCTCTTTCATATTATCTTCAATGGGTGCAACTCTAACCTTCCGCTTAATCACCTCATTCTTCAACCGCTCTTTTATTGTCACACACATTTATCATACCATACGCATCTCTGCCACATTTATTTTATGAATGTAGCACTGTTTAACAGTCCAAAACTCAGTTTCGCTACTTCCGCTCCTTACTAGATTTATACTACAAATATCCGATCTTTCTTCAATTAGCATTTTCGAAGAATTTGAACCGTCGGTAATTATTTACGGATTTATGCTGATAGAAATTCAGTCAATATTGTCGGTATTTTCGAAGAATTTGAACTGTCGATATTTACCTATAGATTTCTTTGCCATCGGTCTTTGCCGACGGAAAATCCGTTGGAAATTCCGACGTAAGAAAACTATCGACAATTACTTACCATTTTTATTGATACTATTTTCGTTGGGAGAAATACGTTTGTCGCGAATTGTTCTTTATTACCGACAGTTTTTTCTGTTGTCAAATGTAATTATTCTAGAGAGTGCAAAACTTTGATACATCTATATAATATATAACGCCAGAATCATTTTCAGGCCTCTCAGCGCGCCACATGGAATTGTGACATGGAATTCCACGTGGCAACATTCAATTCGTTGGCACATTTTGATGATTACTCAAAAAAAATCGTGGCTTCTAAAATTTCGGATGATTCAAAAATATATCATTTTAGGAATTGATTTTGATGATTAATCAAAAAAAAAACTTCTAAATTTTCGAATCTATCTATATATAATATATAAAGCCAGAATCATTTCCAGGCCTCTCAGCACGCCACGTGGAATTGTGACGTGGAATTCCACGCGGCAACATTCAATTCATTGGCACCTTTTGATGATTACTCAAAAAAAATTAAAAAAAAATTGTGTCTTCTAAAATTTCAGATGATTCAAAAATATATCATTTTAGGAATGGATTTTGATGATTACTCAAAAAAAAAAAAAAATAGCTTCTAAATTTTTGAATCTATCTATCTATATCTATATAATATATAAAGTTTCTCTCTTCCTTAAATCTTTATGTTTATATGCTTAAATCTTGTTTGTCTTGTTATTAACATGGCTTGTGAGTAATTCATCCTATTCTTGGGATTGGATACTCAATAATTATATGTTCATCATTTTTAATTCATGCTCACTTTATATCTCTTCATCTTAAATCAATCTCTTTGTATTATACTTAAATGCCTACAACCATGATGACGTCCATGATTTGTATGAATCCCAGTTAATCGAAAGAAGGACCTAGCGGTGAATCTCGATTAACGGAACCATACAAAGTGAGTGGGTTTCTATTAATCACGAGAGTAGATTAATGGCCTAGGGATGTCCTTGAGTGGAAGTACGTGGATTTTAAATGAACTTAATTGGTTTTTACTAATTATGGGCCATCGAGAGATAGGACATAATTAGTATTAAAGTACATGTGTTTTAAGCCTTGGTTAAGAAGTTAACACAACATAGCGTACCATCCTTGTTTAAATATGAATCTTTAAATCTAAAAGAGCATGATTATTTGATGAATGTTTATTGATTGAGTCCCAATCCCGAGAGTTCCTCAAAATATAAGAGTTTTTAATTCAAAGTTAGAGTATTTACAATTTATTTTTGGTCAAGTGACAAACAATTTAACCCCCAATCATTTTCTTTTACTATTTTTCCATTAAAGCAAACGTTTTATAAAGTAAACCCTGTCTTCGTGGGATCGACTCGCATTTGCCGTTTTCTATACTATATCTACAACGTGCACTTGCGGTATTTTATAAACTAAGCCGTGCATTTCGGCTATAACAAATATTTATTGATATCCTAATCTAAACACAAAATTCAAAAATATGTTTCATTTGTGGGAATAGTGCATTTGAGAATTAATCATCTATAAATAGTTTTTTTTTTAATATCATTGCTTAAAAAAATTGTTTTTTTAAAATTTGGGCTGTTATGATCTTTAACAATTTTATCCGTATTTCAAGGCCAATTTTCCAATTTGAGGAAGATATGAATTCCGTCATTAGTGTCATTTAACCACAACCTTGCTTTATTAACTCGACGAAAACCCTCGCGTCAACTATTTATATAACATATAAAGCCAAAATCATTTCCAGGCCTCTCAGCGCACCACGTGGAATTGTGACGTGGAATTCCACGTGGCAACATTCAATTTGTTGGCACATTTTGATGATTACTAAAAAAAAATCATTTTGTGGGTGTCATTTTGCTACATCAAGGCCTCTCATCACCACTGGATTCTCCATTCATCAGCGTCATTCTCCAGTAGATTAAGATGAAATGAAAGTCATATATTTTTCCACATAATTTATGTTGTGCTAAGTATGTATGTTGTAACAATAATTAGACAGTATCATTGATGCAGAATTTCTGAATATATTCATTTTGAGGTGAAAGAATTCATTTTGTGGGTGTCATTTTGCTACATCAAGCATCATATTTCTAAGCTCCAGTAAAGTCTCTGGGCTTTTGGAGCATGGTGAACTGGTGGTGAGGGAGTGGGACTTAGTTTTGTTTGGGGTGGAAATTATTTAAATTCACCCATTGTTATATTTAATTTTTCTCACTCAAGTTGTATGGTAAATGGTGATGTTACTATATTTTAGATTTCAATAGTTTTCATGTTTAAAAAAATGTTTTGGAGATTTTAATATGTTGTGACTGCTAATTTGTGCAAAACAGTAACGACTCTGTTCTTGACAAATGTCTTTAGTTCAATGAATATTAGCTGATAAACTAAATACTCCCAAAATGAATGTAAAAGAAAACCAAATTTACTTTTGATCAAAAGTAAATTTGAAAACTGATACAAAGATAAACTAAAAAAATCATGTTCTAAAATTTGTGTCATTCCTTTTTTTTTTTTTTTTTTTTTTGACGAATAAAATTAGTTGCATCACTTCTTTTTAACCGACCAATTAGTCATAGTGATGATGGTGAGAATAAAATACAATTTATTCATAATCTTATATTTTTAATCATATTAATTCAATTATATTTTTATTATTATTAGCAATACTATGCTCCCGTCGAGACTCACTAGTTCCAATAATAATAGGGATTTCTTATGTCTTCCCAACAGTAGTGCGCACACTTATACTGACTTCATCATACATGTCCTTGATGATGTCAATATATTTTCTTGAAACACTTTTTTTTGCCTAAGAACACTAAAATACCTTCTCTTTTTTTTTTTTTTTGGTATTTTATCATACCTCTTCTCAAAGTCATTGAAATTTATATGTAAATCATTTCTCTCAATAACAAAGCCTTCCTCTCTCTACCCTGTCATCACAACATTTATCCCCAACGCCGTCTTCTTCAACCCTCTCTTATTTTACTCAAATTTGTTGGTATTTGAAAGTTTCCAAACAGTCAAACCTCTTACCTGTTTTCAATCGTTTCTCTTTTGTCCGACAACACTATACCAGCTCACCATGTCTAGATAAGCCTCAACTTTAGAAGCTCCATCTGGCTGCAATGTTTTGGCTTGCATTTTCGAACTTGAAAGTTTTGGTTTCTAATGTGAATATAAGAAAGTGATGTCTTTGAATTGAGACTAGTGTAACCCCCGTGCCTTGCACGGGGAAGTGTTTTTCTTAAAATATATATTAGATATAATTATAAACATATGTTTTCATATCATTCATATATTAAGTAGTCGAAATATATATTCTCAACCATTGCAGCTATCGGATCAGTTAGACAGGAAAATTATACTACTACCTTTGTCCCTAAATAAATGTCCAAATCTCATTTTAAGGGACATAACTTCTTATACAATTTGGTGGCAAAATACATAAATAATTTTATAATCCTCTTTACAAACATTTAGTTTTTGCAAGTATAAAGAGACTGGTGGAAAAAAAAATTGAAAAAAACATTTAGGGACAAAGTTATGATCAAAATGGACACTCATTTTGGGACAAAAATTTCTTGAAAACGGACAGTCATTTAGGGACAGAGGGACAGCGGGAGTAACATTTTTTCTTCATTGAAACAGGACATTACAGACTTACTTCTCCACACTATAGGGAGATTACAGACCATAATTCTCCATAGTTATAAGGTGCTTCTCCACTACCCAAACTACCCAAAAGGAGAAGCACGTAGGCTATTACACACAACTTAGCCTACACTAACTGGTAATACATTAGAGTACTAACAACCCATTACATAAAACAAAAGAAGTATCTTATGCTTCAGGCTTACAACCACACCCAAAAGAAAAACAAATTTCTAAACCCCACTTCACACTAACGCAACTAAACACCTTCTGTTTTAGCCTTCTTTGCCACATTATCTTCATCACTATCAGTAAACTCATCCATTAGATTCCGTTTCACACCTTCAGAATATTCCACACCAATAGACTTGAAATTGAATCCTTTGGGTTTTTTTTTCTCCTCCTTTTTCTTTTTTTTTTTTTTTTTTGAATAAAAAACTTAAATCCAAACAAATAAAAGGGTTGTTGTTATTTGGATCCAAGATTAAGTTGAGCGACGTGGTAGAGCTCAAAACCTTCCGCCATATAAGCTTAGCTATAGCAATTACTCCATCATTTCTCGTTACTCCTTTCTCTTACAATCATTATTACTGTAGAAAAAATGTCGTGCCATGAATCTCTACTCCCTTCTCTTACTCCATTATTATCAATACGCTACGCACTTCAGCCGAGATTTTTTCCCATTAACCATCTCTATAGGAACACAAAATTATAATCAACCAAACAATACATACACCACCACCATAGTATCTAGTCTAGAAAAAATTACTTTCATCAACACGGGAAATAGGTGATGGGGCGGTGTTTCAAAAGTTACGTCCATAGTATCTAGTCTAGAAGCTATATTGGCCAAAAGATCCGCTGCTGAATTACCCTCCTTGTAAGCAAACCATACATGCTCGAAGCTCGCCATGAGAGACCTGCAATCAGATAAAGTATGCAAACCTGCTGGGGGATCCTTGTTCC
Organism: Campanula takesimana; assembly: GCA_026119855.1. NCBI lineage: Eukaryota > Viridiplantae > Streptophyta > Magnoliopsida > Asterales > Campanulaceae > Campanula > Campanula takesimana. The sequence goes on along the minus strand of JAOWBW010000569.1, from coordinate 347,442 downwards.
TACAAATTAGATTAAAAACAGCTAAAGAGTCAGTTTCAATATGCAATTCAAACATATGTTTCCTTTTCGCAAGAATGAGTCCAGACCGAATGGCCCAAAGCTCACCCACCATGTTTATGCTAATACCAATCGACTTGCTAAAACCACAAACACAAGATCCATGTTGTTCCCTAACTAAGCGACCTATTCCCGCCTTACCCGGATTACCACAAGACGCTCCATCCGTGTTGAGTTTAAAAACTGTATACTGGGACGGAAACCACCTGATATTAATATCTATTTGAAGTAAAAAATGCTATTCTTTTCGGACATTCATATTAAAACGGAGAAATTAACATGGCTCATATACCGAATTAAAACAAACTTATCTATTATTGAAAATTATAAAATAATTTACATACATATAGCACCGCATAGTACAAAAATGACTCGTGGACCGATAAAAAAAACCCTGAATCCCTCAATATTTACTTAACACAAAGACAGAAAGGAAAAGAAACAACATATGTGGTGTTCTTCTTTGATGAATAATAACTACACTTCAAAACCCAACACCAAAAAAAAAATCTGCTTTCTTAAACTTCAAACGAAACTACTCATATTGCCTCATCAAGCCTCTGGATCATCAACCCTACGCATCTTGAAAGTTCTCGTTTTCATCTTCTTAATCTACATGTTCTGCATAAGAGAAATAAGAGACCTAGATAAGTATATCGCTAGAGTAAAATTAATGGAGAACGGGCAGAGAAAGAGCAGATGTCAACAAATCTAAATCTAAATCCTAAATGCAAACCCACGAACAGAAAACTTGAAAACGGAATAACAAATCTACAAACAGACAGATTACCAAATGGCAGAAATAACCTTTGTTTGCACTGGGCAAGAGGAGACGCGGAGTTTAATTTATGCACTTCACTTGTACCATAGTAGACGATTAAACCATCATCGTAAATGTCCTTCACCACCACTTGACGCTTCATTCACAACGCAATGTACCTGATTGGGCCTCCATGGCCACACAGGACAGCTACATGGCTGCCACCTAATTGCTACCCAAACCAAATAAGAGTAGAATTACAATTGAACTATAGAGAATTAGAATCATGAATTGAAATTGCAAGGGTAATGACATAACTGGAATTTCAAGAAAGTAATCATGTTCTAGTCCAAGACAAAAAAGACATAATGTGTATTTTGAGTTTGTTATACCAAGATATGTATTAGTGTATATTTAGCTAAGGATTGTATATATTAGGTAGATATCTTGTATAGGTAGATAATTATCATTTACATATCAGTGACCAATCTTAGATTAGAATAAGAGTCCTAGAACATTTACCTTTCTCTATGTATATAAGCTGATGACGTGAATAAGAAAGATCATCCCAGAATTTTTTCTATGCCATTGAGTCTTCCGCTTAAGCAACTCTGACAGTGTGAAGACTGAAGACTAACAACTGACTTGTATACCCATAACCCTCCAAAAACCAATCTAAGAAATTCTGATTAACATGAATTCGCTCCTAGGTTCCTGACAGTTGCGATACTTAGTGATGGGAAGCAGTTAAATCTTAAAAGCGAAAATTATTTTATTACTACCCCCGTCTCAAAAGGAATGTCCGAAGTCGATCCTTATCAAAAGCAAATATTCATTTTGGGACGGAGGTGTAATATTTTGGAACATCCAATGGTTGAGAATAAAAGAGAGACGAACAAATTATAAAGCCAAAAAACATAAACTTCTTTTCACCTTTCAACACTATAGTTAAGTTAGGTTGTTTTCAAGGACGCAGCACTCTTTTTCAAAGTTTCCATCACGAATTACCAAGCACATAAAAGGTCATTAACTCATGTCACAGAGGAAAAAAAATTGCTTTCCACCAGTTTCGTCTTCCTTCCCCATACCCCCTTCACAACAAAACAAATACTCACATAATAAGACCAAACACAAACTAACTACACACACTTAAGTGGAAGAAATCAACTACTCCCTCCGTCTCAAAATGATCTTCTCATTTGCCATTTCTCATTGTCCCAAAAAGTTCTTCACATTTCTACATTTTAGGCTTAAACAAAGCATGGCTAGTGAAGCAAGTGTTCATATCCTTACAAAGTTTGTGTAGTCAAATGCGAAGATCATTTTGGGACGAAGGGAGTATTTGTTTGTCTTTGTTTACCATTTCGTCACCTTAGTTTATGGTTTTAGGCGGTGACCAACAGCTGGGGAAATCATTGAATCGAGATCTACCTGCATACATTTAACATTTCAGTCAATTTGACTTAGTTTGCCTGGTATTTTCAGTAAAAATAAATAAATAAATATAATTGTAGAGGGCAGTGCACTTGGAGCATTTCAATTATTAGTGTAGTTCAGGTGACTCAAATGGAGGATTTTAATAAAGAACATGATATAATCAATGGAACAATTCTTGAAATTCTGTACAAACAAATTCATTTAAAAAAAAAATACTAACTAAAGAACTTATAAAGAAATAATCCCTAACCCCTCATATGAAAACCAGAACAACTCAAAAGATTGAAACTCTAGGAGGGAAATTTTCAAACAATTCACACGTGAAATCTAATTGGGAAAAACTGAAATTGGAAAGATTTTGAAAATGATAAATTGAGTCTCTGAAACTCCAAAATCATCATGTGCTTCTACATTGGGTGAAAGTATGTATAGTATTCCATATACAATTTGCAAGCATATGGACACAAAAGTAAAAAAATAAAATGATGAAAGTTCAAGAGTGAAAAGTAATACATACTTGCACTTACAGGGTAACATCCAACAGTACTGGACAAAAGGATAGATAGTTTGTTACGTCCTCCAACTCAAAAGGATAATCCCACTATTTACCGGTGAGTGACACGGCGACTGCCAACTCGAAGCCAACCCAAGTCTGAACTTCAATCTAAGCTGAAAACCAAGAACCAATGCGTACATTTTTAGAATTGATATAGTAAAGACACTTATATCACACACACTAATTGTGATCTTTGATTCAAATTTCAATATGATGTTAATTAAACAATTTGACTGAAGAAAGAAAATCATCAATCTTTCTCTTTGCCATCCTAATTTTTCAAAGGAAACTTCTTACCCCTCCCCAAAATCACCCTATCTCTCTCATGTCTTTCGAATTTTTTTTGTGATAACACATTTTTTTATTTTTTATTTTCTTGAAGGATATTTTCTATTAAATAAGTAAAAAAGAAGATAACTATTTCCAATGAACACTTATTTCTGCCCACAATGAGGTTTCACCTCATCCATTACACATACATATGGGTGAATTTACCCTATTTTTTTAGTAGTTCGATGCTGTTGTTCAAAGTCCAAGATACTTTCTCACTGGCATACCCATTGCTGATGTAAAGACCAGAACTAACTTTCTCAATATCTAAATTCAGCTACATCCCAATGTTCAAATCTAGAATCCTCACTCTCTATCCTTAATCAACTCATAGATATACAACCCCTCTCCCAAAAATGTGAAGCCACATTATTTAACTTGAATAACCAAAGACCCAACAAAAAAATCTACTTAAAAGATTTGATTACATAGTTTTTGTAGGTGCTGAAGTGAAAGTGAGTGAACCATAAATAACTTGCTAAGCAAAGATAATGTAATGAGGAGATTTAAATATATTTTAATCAAACATACCCCTAAAAAGTGTAACCTGTAACTAACATTGACTTTCTATCTATACATTCATCAAGAAAATTGGCATATAAGATCAAATCTACATGGTTTATAAATCTAAAGAAAGGGTTGTAAACACGAATCCTTAAACACTAACAACAAATCTGTCTCCACAATCGCTAATTTTCCCCGCACCACAAATTATATAGAAGTAAATGTTGGAACAATTTTAATCCCTGAATGCCACACTCACTTTAGAATAGGATTGAGGAAGAGATGAAGCAGAAGCGTTTAAGAACAATACCTGTTGAATCCATAGATGATGATAGGGAGAAATGAAGATGAAGAACAAGTAGGGTGAATGCTCTTATAAATGATGAATGTCTTTCCTCTTTTACTTCTTTAACACTTAATGAAGATTTATGGAGAGAGTACTAATGAAAAATGGAGTAGTCTTAAGGGTTGATGGAATGCCCTTTATATAGTAGACTTGGTGACATTTCATTTAGGGACCACACCCTTTCAAGCTTTATGATAATAAATTACCCTTTTGCCTATCACAATTAGGTAATATATATCTAGTAATTCTACACATTTTATTATCAACTATACTTTATAAATTAATATTATAATCATAACTTTATGAATGGAAGTCTAAACGACTTGTGTTGCAAGCCATGTCCTTACAATCTCCCACTTGGGTTGCAAAACAAAGTCCTTCTTTTAAATTATGAACATAACACAAATGACAACCCTTACGTGCGCACTTTATTGTCATTTATAACAATCTCGTCCATTAGCCATACAAGTATAGGACTAAAGGGGCAGTCGTTGTAATTGATTCGCAACTAAACCCACAATAATCACGTATACAAATCCAACTAAATGACATAGATCAAAAGTATAGATGTGTAGCATGGAATCATAATGAATATATACATATTCTTCCAACTAGTCCAACTTAACCAAATGAGATCAAAACTTTAAATAATAGAACAACTAATGAAAGAACAACACAAACTCCCACTATACTAAATGTTATCAAAAGTTGTTACACCCATATGAGCAACATGCTCGTGAAATACTGAAGATGATAACTTTTTCATAAATGGATCCTTTAAATAGAGTTTGTTTCTATAAGTTGTATCCCTTTCGTTCATTTTGTACTCTTTTCTTTATAACAAGATAATTAATGTCTAAATCCATAAACTCTTGTTAGGGTACAGAACTGCTACCTGATAGTCATTTCTTAATTGGTCTTTCGACACTTGTTTTGACAAATTACAGTCCATTAAAACATATGCAGCCATATATTTAACTAATGTCGGAATACCTAATGATCTCAAGATGATCCGACTTTAAAACATAGGCATGTATTTCTTTAGTGTTTTTGTAAATACTTCTATCATTCTTTTGGCTGCTACTTAATGTTCTTTCCGAATTGCTTTGGTATTGACAAAGCATCCCAACGTTAAATGTAATATTTACGTATACATTAAGCTTCCTACTGCTGATGCAAAGAGGGAATTTTCCATATACTTGGATTCAAAATTTACCTTTAGGACACTGTTTGAGACTAAGAATGTCTCCTTTAAATTAGGGGTGTCATGTGGTTTACAGTTTTGCATGCTAAACCTTTTGTAATACCTTTCCATATGGCCTTTTGTGATAATCCTAAAACATCTCGTGAGTGATCACGGTGAATTTGGATTCTTAATACAAAGATGCCTTACCAAGATCTTTCATTTCAAATAAGAAATTTCTTAGTTTCCTTAATAAGATTTATATCATTACTAGCAAGCAAAATATCATCCACATATAAGACCAAAATTATAAATTTACTCCCACTGAACTTATGGTATACTTAATATTTACCAAGATTCATTTCAAAACAAATGAAAGAATGACTTGGTTAAATTCTAAATACATTAATGAGAATTTTTACTTAAGTTCATAAATGAATTTCTCCATATAGATAGTTTTCTTAATGTCTCCATTAAGAAAAGTTTTCTCTAATATCCATTTAATGAAGCTTAAGATCAAAGGTGCTATTAGTGCCATAATGATCCTAAGGAGCTTTTAGAAGATACCGGAAAAGTGTTTCTTTCTTTATAATCAATACATTTCTTATGAGTTAAAACCTTTAGCAACTGGATGGGCTATCTTTCAACATTACTTTGTGAATCCTTTTAGGTCTTAGAGACCCATTTATAGGTTTCACATCCTTATGTAATGAAATAAGATCCCAAACGTTGTTATCTTTCAAAAGATTGTAACTCTTTATTAATGGCATTAATCTTCTTATGAGAATTAGGACTATTGATGGTTTTATGGAAGATAAATAGATTATCTCCCACTATACCTAAGTGTCCTTTATTCTCGACAAGATACACTTAATGAATATCCGGAATTGCATTCCTTCTTACTCTATTTGATCTCTATAAGGGCACCGGTTCTTACTAATTTTGAGGTTGTTGAATTTCCTTCTTATGATCAACATTTCCATGTTGTTCAATATTTATAGGGAAATCATATTTATTTTGAATTGTATGTTCTTCTTGAATGTAAAGTACAAAACTTGATATCCAATTAGAACTATAGGAAGTGGTATATAAATGGATTCCATATAAATGAATTCCTCTTCCTTTTCAAATTCAAAATATTACTCGAAATTCTCCCACTAAATTCAACATCCTTAAAAGAACCTAGCATTTCTCGTTTTTCAAAACGTTCTAACTTTCGGGTTGTAAAATTTATATATCCCCTAGTTTTCTCGGCTTACCCCATGAATAACTACTAATAATCTTACGTCTAACTTGCCCTTAGTAGACTTATAAAGTCTATCCATATGCTAGACAACCCCATAAATGAATATGGTTTAAGGATGAATAAGGAACGCATCCTTAAATCATTAAGGGTTTATATTAGTAGCCTTAGAGGGAGCTTTAATGAGAATAAATGTTGCGGTTTTAGCGTATCGCCCATAATGAGTGAGGTAAGAGAAGTATAAAACATACTTATTACCATATCCTTAAGGATTTCAATATGTCTCTATTACAATATTCATGCTAGGCGTACCCGGCTCAATGTAGAGAGAGATAATCTCACACTCTTTCAAAATAGCGAGTAAAAAGGACCTAGACGTTGTTCCTTTTAACAATCATTCCAAAGATGTATACACCATCATGAATGACCCTAATGTTCTTAATAGTCTTCAAAGTTGATTTCCAACTTTGTCTTTATAAGACTTTTACAACGTCCAAACTCAATATTTTATGAAGCAAATAAATGTATTCAAACTAAGAGTTTAGTCATTTTGAACATAATAACTATTGTTGACCTTTTCCATGAAGGAATAATTAATGGCCTACAAATATCCGAATGCATTAGTTCATTGAGACACTTGATGCTCTCGAGAATACTACAATGTTTGTAAATTTACTTTAAGGCATTTAATGCAAAAGTATTTTCCAAATTATCAAGTTTGTTTAAGATATCCTTTAACATAAACTTATCAGTTTCCTTTCGAAAATATGACCCAAACGCTTATGCCTTTATAAAATATAAACTTTACTTGATAACTTTTGCTTTTACCACTTTGGTGTCATTATTTATGGAATTTATATATTGTGTAAATAATGTCAAGTAATTAAAGATTACCTGACTATGTACTAGTACCATCAACCTTGGAATAAAATAAAATCACATTTATTAAAATGAACAAAACAACCTTCTTTATTCAAAATTGTGATATATATCAAATTCCGTCAAATGACGATACATTAAATGTAGTATTTATACAAATAATACTAAGTACTTTTAACAATATCCTATAAGATTCCGATGCCTTTTCCTTCAACCATATCCCAGCTTCCATATAGATGATTCTTCATCTTCTCCAGGATTTCGGTATTTCAGGCAACCCTACATAGACATTCATTATGTGAGTTGTTGTAACAGAATTCAACCACTATGTATATGTAGGAAATGAAACCAAATTAGCCTTTATCACAAACAATACCAAATGACATACTTTTCTTAGCACGCCAAGCGTGATACTTAGGGCAGTCGTACTTCATGTGAGTGAGGTCCTTGCAAAAGAAGCATTCTTCATGATCATTAGATGATCCCTTACGCTTCTTATTTCTTGCAACCGCAATTTCCTTCCCTCTTCTTTTTGTCCCATGAGAAGAGGTAGATGCCAAACATCCCTCAATCATATCAAGGAATGTTTTAGCATCAACGTCCTTGGAGCACCGTCCAAAATGGTCTCCGGGACAACGATATTCATGATCATTAGGCTCACACGGTTGGAGCGTTTCCACTTCTCCTCATTTAAGCAATCTTCTTGAGTGCTTTCACTAGAGAGAGGAAGAGGAAACGGTTCCCTTAATGCGTGATCTATGTCCATATAGCCTAAGATCATCATCAATTTATTTTTCCAAGTTTTAAAATTACTCCCGTTTAGCATCGGAATTGTACTCATAGCAGTGATTACGGACGAAGCAATAAGTAAATCTGTTGGGTTTTGAGAACAAAAAGGAATGAAAACAAAAACATGAATAAGAAACTACAAATGAAAAATGATTAATTATATCAACGAAATCCATCAATAAGATAATCAACATGACATCAAAACTAATCTTTGGATTGCGAGTTGACTCATAAATGATTGCCTTAGGTAACAAGTAATTTGAACTTATATTTTAATAAATACTTAATCTTCCTTTGGGCCGACATAAGTACCTAAGAAAATATCCTAATGTTCATTTTATTTGTTACCACATGAATGCCTAAGTTTAGTCAAATGTCAAGATCTTCTTTGGAAAATTCAAGTCATTCACATATTAACTTAAACATCCAACACTTTATAATTTAAGGGTTTAAATAACGTAAATCACTTAGGCGACAATATTATTTAAACAATGAATAAAATTGTCAAAGCATATAATTAATCAGGGCTTTAAGGTTTGAAAAATGAATGTTTTTGTTCAAGAGAAAACAACAAAATAGTGCAGAAACTTTATTTGCAGAACTTGTGTTGCTTTCGACATACTTAGCACGACCGTGCCAAACAAAGGGCACGACCGTGCCAAAATATGGGGAAAAAACATGTTTTCACGGTGCAGATGGCACGACCGTGCCAAATAATAGACACGACCGTGCCAAACGAAACGGTCCGACCGGTTTAAACAACACACCCGTCCGGACCAGCACCACTGTACACACCGGTTCAAGGTAATAGAGGCGCACTGCCGTGCCAAACAAAGAGCACGACCGTGCCATATAATCTGCACTTCTGAATTTTTGTCTAAATTTTCCTCAAAATCAAAGAATTGCAAGTAGATCCCCATGGTATGTACTTAAAACATAAAACCATGTTATTTAGGGATAATCTTGCCTTAAAATTAATGGAATCAAGTGAGTAGATCCACATGGTATGCACGAAAACATAAAACCATGTTATGAAGGGATAGTCACACTTGAACCATTTAGTTTTAATGAAAAAACTTTCAAACCTTTTCTGAATTTTAGATGATGATTATCAGTGCTCTATGAACGAATTAGAGTCTCTAATCAACATCAAATAACCTTAACGATTCAACAGAAAAAAGAATCAATGTAAAGCGTTTTAAGGCTTTCTTTAAAGAACTCAATCTCAAACAAAATGAGCGGGGCTCTGATACCAATTGTTGGAACAATTTTAATCCCTGAATGCCACACTCACTTTAGAATAGGATTGATGAAGAGATGAAGCGGAAGCGTTTAAGAACAATACCTGTTGAATCCATAGATGATGATATGGAGAAATGAAGATGAAGAACAAGTAGGGTGAATGCTCTTCTAAATGATGAATGTCTTTCCTCTTTTACTTCTTTAACACTTAATGAAGATTTATGGAGAGAGTACTAATGAAAAATGGAGTAGTCTTAAGGGTTGATGGAATGCCCTTTATATAGTAGACTTGGTGACATTTCATTTAGGGACCACACCCTTTCAAGCTTTATGATAATAAATTACCCTTTTGCCCATCACAATTAGGTAATATATATCCAGGAATTCTACACATTTTATTATCAACTATACTTTATAAATTAATATTATAATCATAACTTTATGAATGGAAGTCTAAACGACTTGTGTTGCAAGCCATGTCCTTACAGTAAATGCAAGGGAACTTGCTGCAACATATATATTCCTCTGTTTCAAAATGATACTCTCATTTCTTTTTCTTTTTTTTGTTTGTTCCAAAAATCAATAAATTTTCAAAACGCATGACTTTAAATATGTAAAAAGTGAAATGGGAGTATCATATAATACAGGAAGGAGGGACTATCAGTTACACAGAGTAACACAATCATAAATAAAAATCAAAAAAATTGAGAGAAATTACCTTCAACCACAGATAATCTTGAATCTCGACTCCATAAGTCAGTTCCTACCATTTTACCATCACAATTCCTTGTACATAAAAGAGAAGATAATGGATTAGATTCAGTTCCTTGTATTTTCTTTGGTTTTTACTTTTGATTTCACCCTTCTGCTAAGCAAAACAATAAATAAATGATTCAAAATTAAACAATTTCATAGACCAATTTATCGAGAGAAGATAAAACAGAGACAATGATTAGTTATGGTTTTTATTTTAATTCTTTGACTTCTTTCTCAATGCCAAATTCTCAACCAAATCCTTTAAGATCGGCAGTTTACTTGTCCCCAAATTCTAAACCAAATCACCAAATTGAAAATTAAGCTTTAATTTAGGGATTTAATTTCATATTAGAAATTTTAAATTTAGGGCTTGAGATTAAAATTTCTAAACTGAAATTGAAGCTCTACTTTGAAGCCCTAATTCTGAATTAAGATAATGTGGTGCGCACTTGATCTCTCACTTTCTCTATCAACAACCTAAACTTCACCAAATCTGTAATTCGCTTTCAAAATCACTCAGAGGGATAAGGGAAAAAAAAATCCAGATCTGATTTTGATTTTAAATATGTCGGTCGAAGAGGGGAATCACTCATCGGCGACTCTCCAGTTCTCTGAATATTGATCTGATTTATGATCAGATGCATCTAAACCCAGAAAAATTGACAGATTTTGGGGAGAAAGAGAGGCAGTGTGTGTCGGAAAGAAAGACGGAGGAAGAGAAGAAACTGAGAAATCTTACCTAGGGCGGAGGTCGCCGTTCGACGGACGGAAGGCGGAGGGCAAAGTGGAGGTGGTGGTGACAGTAGCGGTGCCGGTGGAGATGGTGAAGGCGGTGACCCAGATGATGGCTGTGGCTTTGGCGATGGTGGCGGTGACAGTAGCGGTGCCAGTGGGGGAGAAAGAGAGAGGTCGAGAGGAAGACTGATTTGTGGGAGAAGAAGGAGAGAGCGAGAGCGAGTGTGTGTGTGTGTGTGTGTGTTAAACCAGGTTGGAGTGGCTGCTTTTGACTTGAGGTCAGCTTCAATGCACCTATCCCAGTCTTACAGAAACTTGAATTAATTTCTTTTATATGTCTCAACTAAAAATGTTTCTTTAAAATATATCTAAAAAATGTTTCTTTAAAAAACAATATATAAATAAGCATTACTAAATATAAAACAAATTACAATTAAACAATGAAGTGGATTCAATACAACCGGCAGGAATTTTTTAATTTTTTTTTATCAAACTGGCGTCTACATGACAAATTGCATTAGTGAAATAGAAAACGGGTTTTTGTAGAATGGCATCTTGAATGGCACAATTGTAACTACTGCATCGTGGTTGTCTCAGTTCCTCCTTTTAAATCCATAAGCCTCCCAAAGCACACCCCTCTGTCTGAGTCTTTCACTGACGTCTTTACCGCAATCGATGTCGTCAACATTGCATTATACTATTCGAAACCAGACAAATCCATTTTGGAAACTATGGCAATTAACTCAAACCAAGCACCTGGTTCTCCGGACTGAATTCATTCTTTAATGTGGGTAAACTTATCATACATGAAATAATTAACATGAAAAAGAGAATAGAGAGAGAGACGAACGGTTCCATCTGAATTTTAACCACTAGTCAATTGACTTCTCTATGTATTCCATTCGAATAAGTTTAGCTCAACTAAAATAGAGAAATTTTATCAAGAGTGCAGGCTAAGAACTGAGAAAACAAATTGACACACTCACCTTTGTGAAGCTTTTGTATACATCCCTGACATTGCCAATGGACCTCAGGACCGTTGTCGTTTTTGGAACATAAATAATCAAATAGAAAAGAAAATCAATCTTAATTTCAATTAATCTGACCAAATTCAGCGACCAATCAGTTACCATATCCTTGACTTCGTTTCAGCTTGCTTCTAAGTTTTTTTTAGGCTATTTTTGACGCTGCTTTCTCTGTCGAGGCCTCTGGTTCAGCTGGAGGTGTTGTCCCACCAGTTGCTTGCTTGTCACCCGCTCATTCACTCATGTACACTAAACTATCAGATATCTGATGATGGTAAAATCCTCCTTCGTAATTATCCCTAAAGGATGTGAAAATATTATGCAGTGACATACACTTTTCAGTCTAATATTTACCCAAAAAAAAAGTTACAAATTGCATTGTAATCGACATGGGACAGGGACAGATCCAAATACATCTACATCAAAAATTCCTCTGAGCGCTTCAACATGCTTCTTTGCAGTCAGCTCCCTTGCTGATCAAGAGGGTTTGGTTTTGGTAAAAGAGAGTAATCTACTATGATGTAACCACAAAATGGTAAGTATATTACCCATCATCTAACACCAAGTGTTCCATTGAAATCTTAAAAAAAAATCAAGGTATTTCATATCCGTTACAATATATGAAATGATATTCATGCCACCAACAAATTTAAAATTTCGTTATGCTTTCATTACTTAAAGTTGTTCTTCTAACAACTTCAACCATCAATGAATGCCCATTTTTTTTCTAGTTCATGAACAAAAACTTGCCATTCATTTTGAAGCGAATGTAGTAGATAAATAGAGGCACTAACATATCTACAAAAAAAATAAATTATAAACAGAATTGGATTTAGATAATCTAATAGCTTACTTGTTGCCTACATGGCTTCAGTAGTTAGATCGATAACCATCTCATGCTTCTAATTTTCAGAGAAGTACTTCGTTAAATCGATAACAATCTCATGCTGGCCTTTGGCACATAATATTTGTAAATTCAGTCCGCACCTGGCCCTTCAAAGTGTCACAAATCTGAAGATTTCAAACAAAAATGGCATCATTTAACTTTAGCCGTTGGATGAGAGTAGTTATGAGTTATTGCGTATATAGATAAAGAAAATTTCAACATAAAATCATGCCAAGTAGGCTCATATATATCAATCAACAAAACACAGAGGTCAATTAACATAGAAATAACAACAACATTATGTTACTCTATATAAATATCCTAACATTTTCCTCAAGCAAGCAGGGAATTATGTAACAACAAATAAAGTAACTGCTTCTCTTTCTCACCACCGCCATAAATCAGTACAACCAACAACATTCCACACCTGTTATCATCACGACAACAATCGATACTAACATCGCCACTACAAACATCAAGCGCAGAAACACAATTTTTTCCAATTCATTCATTATTGAAGGCGGTGCAACCATTGCGACAAACAATCTAAAACACTTCTCAATTCTGCAACCAAAGAAATAGCAAAAGCGTACCTTTCCAATGTCGGGCTCTATTGAATCCGCAATCCACAACTCTAATGCAAGACCTCCGATTTCGTTTTCCTTTTCTCCTGTACACCTGCACAATAAAAGGCAGAGAGTGAGGTATTAAGTTTGAGTGAGTTAATATGTCTGAAATGTCAATAAGTTTTTGTGTGTCAATAGTGTGTTGCCCTCAAATCCCAGAAATAAGAAAACCCAGATCTGGGTTTGTAGACTCATTTTACCGAATCCTGAACATCGACTTCACCTTCTCTGCCGAAGCCATATGTCGGTCGAAGAGGGGAATCACTCATCGGCGACTCTCCAGTTCTCTGAATATTGATCTGATTTATGATCAGATGCATCTAAACCCAGAAAAATTGACAGATTTTGGGGAGAAAGAGAGGCGGTGTGTGTCGGAAAGAAAGACGGAGGAAGAGAAGAAACCGAGAAATCTTACCTAGGGCGGAGGTCGCCGGTCGACGGATGGAAGGCGGAGGGCAAAGTGGAGGTGGTAGTGACAGTAGCGGTGCCGGTGGAGATGGTGAAGGTGGTGACCCAGATGATGGCTGTGGCTTTGGCGGTGGTGGCGGTTACAGTAGCGGTGCCGGTGGGGGAGAAAGAGAGAGGTCGAGAGGAAGACTGATTTGTGGGAGAAGATCAGAAGAGGGAGAGAGCGAGAGCGAGTGTGTGTGTGTGTGTGTGTGTGTGTGTGTGTGTGTGTGTGTGTGTTTCTAGAAAGAGAAAGAAGAAGAGGAAAAATGAGGAGGGAGGAGGGGAGGTGAAGAGGTGAGGGTACGCGTGTAGTGACCAAAACCGAAAAAAAAAATGTAAGTTCGTCTCATACGACGACGTTTGAGGTTTCCGTTTTTGGCGAGTTTGAAAATGACGTTTTTGGGCGCCAAATTGCCTTTTTTGGCGTGTCTTGTGTTATTAATATAGTAATGATATTTGGCTTCATACTTTCGTTGAGTTGTTTTACATGGTCCATGCAAACTGCTAACTTGGGTCTGTCAAGAATAATAGTTTATTTATGTTTATAGAGCTTTTTTGTGGTCGAATGTTCTGTATTTTTTTTGGAGTAAACTCCTTTTCCGCCCCTCGTACTATGGCCCCAACATCAATTTGACACTCGTACTATTGAAACAACAAATGTATGATGCGTACTATATTTTTATTAGCAAAATTAACCAATTTACTATTTATTTGTTAACTTTTTTTAACAAACATTATTTTTTTAACGGGCATTAATTTATTTTAACAAAACTAACTTTTGGGGCGATTTTTGATTTTTTCGCCGGATTTGCGCCGTCGGCCATATCTCCGTCACCGCTGATTATTTTACTGATCCCAACGGTCAATATGAGCGCCTGAGTTATGCAAACATACCCCAGAAATTTGACGACGATCCAACGGTTAATGAAGCAGGAATTTGATTTTTAATATAGCGAATTTTTGGAGATTTTCGCCAGTTTTCGCCGCCGGCCATTTCTCCCTCTCCGGCAATTATTTGGAAGATCCCAACGGTCATCATGTGCGCCTAGGGGATGCGACCAAAGCCCAGAAGTTTCACGACGATCCAACGGTTAACGAAGTCGGAATTCGATTTTTACATATGCGATTTGGTTTTGATGGAGATAACAAAAGTTAGTTATAAATTAATGCTCGTTAAAAAAATAACGTGTGTTAAAAAAAGTTAACGATTGAATAGTAAATTGGTTAATTTTGCTAATAAAACTATAGTACGCATCATACATTTGTTATTTCAATAGTACGAGTGTCAAATTGATGTTGGGGCCATAGTACGAGGGGCGGAAAAATAGTTTACTCATTTTTTTTGTTAAAAATTGATTATTATATTTCATTTATCGGACTTGTGTTGATTTTGTATTAGTTTTTTTATGATAACTTATGTTTTAATGGTATTGAAATGTATGTCTTATGGGTAAATTAAAGTTTTATAAGTTCATCTTTAGAGTTTTTAAATTCTGATAGATGAACCATCAGACTTATCGTAAACCATGAAATAAACATCCCCACTCTAAAGTGCTTGACCATGGTGGATCAAACACCAGGAGAGATGTTCGGTGGTTCCAACTGAATACACCTAATGATTATCGTAAACCATGGTCAAACACCATAAAGACAACTGCCGTCGAACCAGTCGAACAGAAAAAGGATTGGAACGTGGCACACGGTAGAGGGGGGAAATGCTATGATATTTGGTTTTGGTTTAGGTTTCGGACGGGGTGGGAGGGAGAGAGAATGGGGGTTTCGGGAAGTACACATTTTTCCTTCCGTGGGTGCTTAGAATTTTTCGCGTAAGTAGTAACTCCAAAATAAATACTTGAACACAACCTGCATTAAAAAAATATCATGTTTGATAAAATTAGAAATTAAGCTCTAAAAATATATAGCTAAAATCATTAAATTATTTAAGACTTGAGTTTGTTTGATTAAGACAAACCACTACCATCTTAATTTAATTTAAATACAACTCAATGCACAAAAATTATTTGAATAATCTCGATTGTATAATAAACAATAAAATCACCATTGGATGACATGTAGTCAACATTTTTTTTTTTTTTGACGATGTTCACTTGCTTAATAACTAACTACAATAATTTATTTATATATAACTGAACTCAATTTCAATATTTGACATTTATAGTTTGAAATTAGTTGTAGCATAGTTTATTTAGTGTAATACACACAAAAAAAATGAAAGTAGGAATAAACAAATTATCATTCACAAAAATTTTTGCCAATTATCTAACTGTTTCATATAATACGAACATAATAATATTTAAATATTTTTTATTGATACTTCATTTGTCTAATAATAATTTTTATCTTAATTATTATGGTCAACTTACCTGAACTTTGACAAAAAAATTGTTGAAAACTTAAAATGAAACTCTATAAAAATAATATTAATATTTATAATACAAGAATAATTATGTTTAATTACTATTTGATCAAATATAACATTTCAACAAAAGAAAATAATATTAAATAAATAAATATGTTGATGAATGAATTTAAACTATTTCTCTTTCCTCCTCTTACATTAATAAGAATTTCCTTTCCAACTAAAATAAATGCTCTTCCTTTAAAATAATCTTATTTATTTAAGTGATTTAATTTTTTCTTACCAAACAAATTTAACTTTTAAATTCATAGATCTTTCAAAAAAAAAAAAAAAAAAAAAAAACAAACAAACTTACTTTTAAATTCATAGAGTATTCCGTTTTAAGAGCTTAATTAATTGGGTTAGGAAACAAGCCCATACCAAAAGGCTCAACTCTACATATCCCACATAACTTCTTTTTTTTTTTTTTTGAACACTATCCCACATAACTCTTGGACCATGAAAAATAAATGTACTTCATAAATACAAGATACACATCGTATAAGGGAAATTTACCGTTTAAACAATTCTAGGTAGAACATATCCCAAAAAAAAAAAAATAATAATAAAATAAAAGAGGAATAAAAAACAATTCTAGGTCGAAAAGATACAAAACAAAACATAAAAATTCCACATCCCAATTACATTCTCACACCATAACCAAATAGCCAACAAGTGCAAACGCTCTCCCTGTAAATAATTTCCGGTAAAAAAACTACTACTTGTCGAACAAAATGCAAGAACTAATGATGATTTTGAGGTTACAAAACATTGGCCAGAAGCCAGGTGTAATAACCGGTTAAAATTTTTTTTTTTTTTATTTTAAATTTCGGTTTTTTTTTCTAATTTAATTAAACGATAATTAGAGTTATAAAATAATGGAAGGAAGTGGGCCAAAGAATTAGATGGGCCGAAATTTATATGAGTAAACCCAACCCAATTAAGAATCAATCCAAGTATAAATTAATGAGTTAGTCAAAGTAGGAAATTCTTATTATCACAAACTCAAAAAAAAAAAAAAAGAAACAAACCCTAGAAACCCTAGCATAGCCGCCGGCCAAGGGAGGAGAAGAGGGAGGAAATTTTTGAGTTTTTGGAAGATCAATCCAATCATTCTCAAGGTAATATCAAACCTCATATTCTAAAATTTATTTCGTTTGATTTGGATGTTTAAAACATAAACTATGCATGATTTAAGAAAATAAATATTATGATTGCATGCTAGTTATTTAGGATGAGAAGTTAATTATTAAAATCCTAAATGATTAAGGTGTTGGTTATATGATGATCTTTATATTGGTCTTAAGTTGATCTTATAACCATGAGTTTAATGGAATACTATTATTCAATGTATGGGGATTAGACCAATATGAAATTGAGGTTATTAGGGTTTAACAAAAAAGGGAAGAAAATATGAATTCCACCATAGTAGCATTCGGCCGAATGGCCTTGATCAACTAGAAAATTGTTTTGGTTGGTTTTAATGATTTTTATTGTTAAGTTATGAATAAATTGATGTTAGGAAGTACAATGGAAAATTAGATCAAGAAAAAAATTGATTAAATCAATGGATTTTGGAACATATATGTCTCGGCAATGGTGATAATTATGGGTGTTGAATTCGGGTTGTAAAAATTAAGAATTGGAACGGAAAGTTAGTGTTTTCGTTAAGTTTCTAATGGAAAGAAAACAAAATCGTTAAAAGGATTGTTAACAAGTTAGAAAAGTAACTTGAGAAAATAGAATAAGCACTTGGAAGACCTTGAAGGTTAAAAAGATAACGAGAAAGGAAAAGATTAGAAGTTTCAGTTAGTTTCCTAACGGAAAAGGACTAAACTGAAAAGAATTAAAGTTAAAAGGAATAAAAAGGAAACTTTTAAAGTTAGAGGGGCCTAAGTGACTGAAAAGAGAAACTTAGGGGACCTTATTAACAGAACCAAAGTCCAAGGACCTTTCAGTAATTAAAAGAAAGTGGAAGGACTAATCTGCAATTAATCCAAAGTAGAAGGACTAAATTGCAATCGAATTAAAGTTGAAGGACTAATTTACAATTAATCCAAGGTTGAAGGACTAAATTGTAATTGAACTAAAGTTGAAGGACTAAATTGCAATTAACCCAAAGTTGAAGGACCAATTTGCAATTAACCCAAAGTTGAGGGACCAAATTGTAATTAACCCAAAGTTAGGGGACTTAATTGCAATAATATCAAAGTTAAAGGACTGACTAGTAAATCAAAGTCAGAAACTTAAACGTAAAGAAAGAAGTAACTAAGTAAAGAAGTTAAAACGCATCTCTCAGTTAACTAAGTAGAAATAGTTAACAATGTAGAGAGTACTAAAGTAAATTACTCCGTGCCTTGTAGATTTGTACAGAGAGGAGATTGCGAGGAAAAGCAATTCAGGTAAGGGATTACGTTCCTTACAGTATTTGAACTCCTGTTTATTGGAATTCGGTATTTCTTTCTAAAGTTAACTATCAGTATGGCATGATAGTATTTGAATGAACTCTGCGTTATTGAACGTTCCTTGAAAGAATCTATACTTAGTGATGTCCCCATCGATCTACTAAGTATCGAAGTTTGAAACTTGTATCACATACTTGTACCATGGTATGTTCTAATTTTAACTTGTAAGTTAATCGCTTACTCGTTAAGGCATTTAATTTTAACTTGTAAGTTAATCGCTTACTCGTTAAGGCATTTAATTTTAACTTGTAAGTTAATCGCTTACTCGTTAAGGCATCCAATGTCCAGTTAGAAAAGACATTGAAGGACAGTCCAGTTAGAAAAGACTCGTCCTTAAACTAGGGATTGCATGAGTGATCACATGCCTTTTCTCAGGAATTGTCTGATTACAAGGATGATTCTAGACCCCGAGCATATGTGTGTGGATACCATATATGTTACGACCCACACTATTGGCTGAAGAAGCTAGGTGTACCAATTGTACCTTTGGCATTGAGGTTATAATGTACGTTACCAAGGAATTGACGGAAACTTGAATAAATCCCTTTGAATTGTAGTGCCATAATCCTTTGAAAGTAAAATCTTAAAAGTAATAAGACTGTATTGTTCTGCAGCCTTGAATCCAAAAGTAACTGAACCTATCTTTGTAAAGTTATTCATAGTATTCGTTCTGGTCGTCTCTCCTTAGTAACCGGAGAGGCCACGTATGAACTTACTGAGCATTCGTTCGCTCATCCCTTCTCTATAAATTTGTTTTCAGGATTTAAGTAGAAGGTCAAGACAAGGAAAGCAGCCGTAGGAAGACGGTGGACTGAAGATTCTTAATTTAATAGTTTAAGTACGCTTATTTATCTTGATGTAAGTTGAAGTACATTAATGGTTAGGGTTGTTACCTACCAAGACAAGGTTAAGTTACGCTTCCGCTATTGTTTGAATTTATGGTTAAATAAGGGGCCGTTATGAACCCTAATTTGAAGTATTTATTATTGTTATTTATGGATATTTAATGCCATTAAATGCTCAGATATTATAAGAAAATTCGGGGTGTCACAGTTGGTATCAGAGCAATGGCTTTAGGTCTTATGGGAGAAAACTGAAAGTTAGGACTAATGGGAGAACTTAGTACTTAACTTGAATAAGATCTTACTTGAGGAAGTTCAAGTGACAAAGTCTAACTCTAGGAATGATACTAAGAGTGTGCATAAAGTATGAATATACTTGGAGAAATAGGAACCTCTTCATTGTATGTCTATTTATATTCTATTAATATGTTATAATGGAATCTTGGGGTTATGTACTAATTAAGTTTACTATTGGTGTGTGTAGGACCATGCCGAGGAGACCCATGAAGTCAGTAAGGTACAGTGCTACTCTAAGGGAAGAAATAGAAGCTAAAGAGGAGATTATTAAGCAGCTAACTAAGGAACTTCGCTCAGCCAAAAGAGAGCTAAGGAAGGAGACTCGAGGAGTCGACAGCTTACAGAATGTCATCAAAGAACGCGATGAGGACATAATGTATGTGGAAGGAAAGTTAGCAGTACAACTGAAGAAGGTCACCAGCCTAGAAAGCCATGTGGTTAGAGCTAACCGCGAATGGAATCGAATCAGTGTGCAACTGGTGGATGAGATAGAACAAAATAATGAACTGAAAAAGAAGATAGATGAACAAGAAGCTTATGAGGAAGAGCTTAGGACTTCAGGCTATCAGATTTGGGCTGAGAAGTTAGAATTGCAAGAAAAATATGACCAACTTGCAGCAGAACATGCACACTGTGGGAAGTGATGCAATTAGTGACAGATAGTTATAAGAATAGATTCTTTTACTTTATTATTAGTGGAGTAATACAGTTAGAATTTTTCTTATGTTAAAGTTGAATTTTGGGTGTATTTGAGATGTTTAAATCTCATACCTTAGTTGAATAAAGTTAATTATTTAATTTAAATACCCAAAAGTTTGAATTTACTATTGTTGTGTAAACAGAAGTTAACTTGTCGAGAAAAGACAAGGGAAAGCATCGGAATGATTTGAAATAATCTCCGTAACCATGGTACGAAGTAAGACGACCATTGGAATAAGTTAAAGCTAGTTAAGTAATAAAAACTAGTGAAGTAAAGAATAATAAGCAACCAAGTAAAACGGTTGTAAATTATGAAGTATGAAAACTCCTGAACCGGAGAAGAAAGGTTAAGTAAACTAACCACATCTGAATCATGGTCTAGTACAAAAGACCTACGAACATGAATCAAAACTAACAAGTACCCGTTAGTAAAAGAATAAGTTAAAGTATACCATGAATACTGCACGTATTTTGTAGTGATGAATATTGCTAGAGCACGAACCGTTCTAAAGTAAAAATAAATCTGCAGATGAATACCAGAAGCGGAAATAACAGGAACGGTGAGGGGAATGACAACACCGGTAATGCGGGAGGACAGTTGGATCCGGCCCTGGTAAACCTGTTGCAGACACTATCGCAGACAGTAGCTGGGATAGGTCAAACTGTTGCTGGAATTGCTCAACCACCACCACAAGCTCCATTACGTGATCCGTTGGAGCTATTTCAAAGGAGGAATCCGGACTCATTCTCGGACACTGCTAAAGAGAAACCTGAGGACTGGATTAAGAGCACCGAAAGAATATTCGAGACTCTGAACTGTACTGAGGAGCAGAAGGTAGTATTTGCGACCTTTATGTTGAAAGGTAAGGCTCAGACATGGTGGGAAGCGGAAAAGCGAGCTGCTGTGGCTCGTGGTGATGCAGCCTTTACTTGGACCAGATTTAAGGCTATTTTCAACGAAAATTATTATCCTGCAAGCACGAGGAATGCTAAGATAACGGAATTCCTGACTTTGGTACAAGGGAGTATGACTGTAGCGGAGTATGGTGAGAAGTTCACTGACTTACTAGAATTTGCGCCAAGATTCTTCGATACTGAAGAACAGAAGGCAAGAAAGTTTGAAGCGGGATTAAGTGATAGAGTTCGGTACAGAATCACGCCGTTGGCTCTGCCTACGTACTCAGCAGTGTTGGACAGGGCCAAGATAGTAGAAAGGGAGTCGGATAACTACCGTAACCGACGGGAAGAGAAAGGCAAGGCAGTGGCTGAAAGGTCGGAAGGAAACAAGGGTGGTAAGGACCACAACAATAATAAGAGGAAAGCTGTGGATGACAGTCGAGATAAGGGCACTCATGGGAACAAACACTCCAACAACGGCCAGGGTGGAAATGGTCGGAACTTTAATGACAACAAGCATGAGTGGAATAAGGGCAAGGACCAAGGTTTCACCAGTTATGATAAATGTACCGTTTGTGATGGAGCGCATAAGTCAGAGGTTTGCTGGTATAAGGAACGGCAGTGTTACAACTGTAAGAAGGTGGGACACCCAAAATGGAAATGCCCAGAACCTAAGAAGGATGAACCGGCTGCGGGAAATAAAGACAACAAGGGAGGAAATGGTGGAGGCCGTGGTAGGGTGTACACCATGACCGCAAAAGCAGCTGGAATTAATGCCGACCTTGTAGCAGGTACACTACAATTAAATTCCCGTGATGTTTATGTGTTAGTAGATACTGGCGTTACTCATTCAGTAGTTAGTAATGTTGTGGCAAAGAAGTTAAAACTACACCCAGAGAAATTAGAGGTACCTTTAGTAATAGATACACCTACTAAAGACGCTATCCCCATTACTACCTCTTATAGAAACTGTACTTTAGGGATAGGAGGCACGAGCGTAAATATCGACCTCATTGAACTAGACATGTCCGAATTCGACATAATCATGGGAATGGATTGGTTGGCTTTGCATCAAGCCAAAGTAGACTGTCAAGAGAAAATAATGACCTTCCTAGGAGAGGAAGGTAAAGAGTACAGATTTGTGGGTTCAAGGCCGAGGAAGAGGATAGGCTTAATCTCGATGATGAAGGCCCGTAGAATGTTGAGAAAAGGATGTGTAGGATTTCTGGCACACATAGGTGAAACAGAAGAAAAAGGAGTAACGTTAGAGTCGCTTGAAGTCGTGAATGAATTTCAAGACGTATTTCCGGAGGATTTACCTGGTATACCACCAGTGAGGGAAGTAGAGTTCTCCATTGACTTAGTACCAGAAACCACACCTATTTCGAGAGCACCGTACAGGATGGCTCCAACAGAGTTGAAAGAACTAAAGGAGCAGTTACAAGAATTGTTAGACAAGGGGTTGATTAGACCGAGTGTATCACCGTGGGGTGCACCGGTACTATTTGTGAAGAAGAAAGATGGATCTATGAGACTGTGTATTGACTATAGAGAATTGAACAAAGTGACGGTTAGGAACCAATACCCTCTGCCGAGAATTGATGACTTGTTTGATCAATTGAGGGGAGCATGTTACTTTTCAAAGATTGATCTTAGATCCGGATACCATCAGCTAAGAGTCAAGGATGTGGATGTGGCGAAGACAGCGTTTAGGACAAGGTATGGGCATTATGAGTTTGTCGTGATGCCATTTGGGTTAACAAACGCACCAGCCGCATTCATGGAATTGATGAATAGAATATTTCAGGAATACTTAGACAAATGCGTGATAGTATTCATTGACGATATATTGGTGTACTCGAAGACAAAGGAGGAGCATGCTGAACATTTGAGGATAGTGCTAGAGATTTTGAGGAGACAGAAATTGTATGCGAAATTTAAGAAATGCGAATTCTGGTTGGAGAAAGTAGCATTTCTGGGGCACGTAGTGTCGAAAGAAGGAATTTCTGTGGATCCGACGAAGGTAGAAGCAATAATGGATTGGGAAAGGCCTACTACAGTAACCGAAATAAGAAGTTTCTTGGGTTTAGCTGGTTACTATAGAAGGTTCGTAGAGGGATTTTCGAAGTTATCTGGACCATTGACAAAGCTGACGCAGAAGGCAGCTAAGTTTGTTTGGTCAGAAGAATGTGAACGAAGTTTTCAAGAATTAAAGAATAGACTGGTATCTGCACCAGTATTGACTCTACCGACAGGGACGGAAGGTTTTGTTATCTACAGTGATGCGTCGTTGAAGGGACTAGGCTGTGTACTGATGCAAAATGAGAAGGTGATAGCTTATGCATCTAGGCAGTTGAAAGTGCATGAAAGGAACTACCCGACCCATGATCTGGAATTAGCAGCAGTAGTGTTTGCCCTGAAAATTTGGAGACATTATCTGTATGGCGTGAAATGCCGAATTTTTACGGATCATAAGAGCCTCAAATACATCTTCACGCAGAAGGAATTGAATATGAGACAACGGAGGTGGTTAGAACTTCTCAAGGATTACGACTGTGAAATATTGTATCATCCTGGGAAGGCCAACAAGGTGGCAGATGCTTTGAGTAGGAAGAATCACGGAATGTTGGCGACGTTGATCTCTAAGGGGGTAAGCATATGGAAGGATGTCAAGGAGATGAACTTAATAGTAAAAGTAAATGGATATTTGGCTCGACTGACGTTACAACCTGCATTGTTGGGCAGAATTAAAGAGGCACAAGAATTAGACGAGAGAGAGAAACCCTAATCGGAAAAGGGCAAGCAAAAGATCTTCATATGGGCGAAGATGGAATTCTGAGATACCAAAAGAGAGTGTGGGTGCCAAGCAATGACGAAATCAAGAGAGAGATACTGAGAGAAGCTCATTGCTCGAAGTTCTCTGTACATCCGGGAAGTACTAAAATGTATAGGGATTTAAAGGAAGCATATTGGTGGAATAATATGAAGAATGACGTGGCAGATTATGTACATAGATGTCTGACGTGTCAACAAGTCAAGAGTGAACATCAGAAGCCAGCAGGGTTACTACAATCATTACCAATTCCCGAATGGAAGTGGGAGAATATTGCTATGGATTTCGTAAGTGGGTTGCCAAAGACGGTAGGGAAGTATGATGCTATATGGGTTATAGTAGATCGATTGACTAAGTCAGCACATTTTCTGGCAATCAAGAAGACTGATTCGTTGGAGAAGTTGGCCAAGTTGTACATCGACGAGATAGTAAGGTTACATGGGATCCCGGTCACAATTGTGTCTGATCGAGATGCTAGGTTCACTTCGAAGTTCTGGAACAGCCTACAAGAAGCATTGGGAACAGAGTTGACCATGAGTACGGCGTTTCACCCACAGACAGATGGGCAGTCGGAAAGGACTATCCAGACATTGGAAGATATGCTGAGGGCTACTTCGTTAGATTGGCCAAACGCATGGGACGAACACTTACCGTTAGTAGAATTCGCATACAACAACAGCTTTCACGTAAGCATTGGGATGGCTCCATATGAAGCGTTGTATGGGAGGAAGTGTAGATCACCGGCGTGTTGGGATGAAGTCGGTGAGAGGAAGTTAAGTGGACCGGAACTCATACAAGTCACGGCGGATAAAGTACAACAGATCCGAAGTGGCTACAGACTGCACAGAGTAGGCAGAAATCTTACGCAGACAATAGAAGGCGAGAACTGGAATTTCAACCAGGGGATCGAGTATTCCTAAAGATATCACCCACGAAGGGAGTTATGCGTTTTGGGATTAAGGGAAAGTTAAGTCCACGATATGTGGGACCGTTCGAAATTCTTGATAAGATCGGGGAAGTGGCTTACCGATTGGCGCTACCGCCGGTATTAGCTGGAGTACATAATGTGTTCCATGTCTCCATGCTAAGGAAGTATATTCATGACCCGAGTCATGTGATAGAGTACAAGCAGTTAAGAGTTCGGGCAGATTTGACGTACGATGAACGACCAATCAAGATCGTCGACAGAAAAGACGAGGTCATAAGAAAGCGTACGGTTCCCTATGTAAAAGTGCAATGGAGCAATCACTCAGAAAGAGAAGCGACATGGGAACAAGAAAGTGAAATGCGCGAATTGTACCCGGACATCTTCTCGGAGTAAGAATTGTCAAAGTTTGAGGACAAACTTCTTTTAAGGGGGTAAGAATGTAATAACCGGTTAAATTTTTTTTTATTTATTTTAAATTTCGGTTTTTTTTCTAATTTAATTAAACGATAATTAGAGTTATAAAATAATGGAAGGAAGTGGGCCAAAGAATTAGATGGGCCGAAATTTATATGAGTAAACCCAACCCAATTAAGAATCAATCCAAGTATAAATTAATGAGTTAGTCAAAGTAGGAAATTCTTATTATCACAAACTCAAAAAAAAAAAAAAAAGAAACAAACCCTAGAAACCCTAGCATAGCCGCCGGCCAAGGGAGGAGAAGAGGGAGGAAATTTTCGAGTTTTTGGAAGATCAATCCAATCATTCTCAAGGTAATATCAAACCTCATATTCTAAAATTTATTTCGTTTGATTTGGATGTTTAAAACATAAACTATGCATGATTTAAGAAAATAAATATTATGATTGCATGCTAGTTATTTAGGATGAGAAGTTAATTATTAAAATCCTAAATGATTAAGGTGTTGGTTATATGATGATCTTTATATTGGTCTTAAGTTGATCTTATAACCATGAGTTTAATGGAATACTATTATTCAATGTATGGGATTAGACCAATATGAAATTGAGGTTATTAGGGTTTAACAAAAAAAGGAAGAAAAATATGAATTCCACCATAGTAGCATTCGGCCGAATGGCCTTGATCAACTAGAAAATTGTTTTGGTTGGTTTTAATGATTTTTATTGTTAAGTTATGAATAAATTGATGTTAGGAAGTACAATGGAAAATTAGATCAAGAAAAAAATTGATTAAATCAATGGATTTTGGAACATATATGTCTCGGCAATGGTGATAATTATGGGTGTTGAATTCGGGTTGTAAAAATTAAGAATTGGAACGGAAAGTTAGTGTTTTCGTTAAGTTTCTAATGGAAAGAAAACAAAATCGTTAAAAGGATTGTTAACAAGTTAGAAAAGTAACTTGAGAAAATAGAATAAGCACTTGGAAGACCTTGAAGGTTAAAAAGATAACGAGAAAGGAAAAGATTAGAAGTTTCAGTTAGTTTCCTAACGGAAAAGGACTAAACTGAAAAGAATTAAAGTTAAAAGGAATAAAAAGGAAACTTTTAAAGTTAGAGGGGCCTAAGTGACTGAAAAGAGAAACTTAGGGGACCTTATTAACAGAACCAAAGTCTAAGGACCTTTCAGTAATTAAAAGAAAGTGGAAGGACTAATCTGCAATTAATCCAAAGTAGAAGGACTAAATTGCAATCGAATTAAAGTTGAAGGACTAATTTACAATTAATCCAAGGTTGAAGGACTAAATTGTAATTGAACTAAAGTTGAAGGACTAAATTGCAATTAACCCAAAGTTGAAGGACCAATTTGCAATTAACCCAAAGTTGAGGGACCAAATTGTAATTAACCCAAAGTTAGGGGACTTAATTGCAATAATATCAAAGTTAAAGGACTGACTAGTAAATCAAAGTCAGAAACTTAAACGTAAAGAAAGAAGTAACGAAGTAAAGAAGTTAAAACGCATCTCTCAGTTAACTAAGTAGAAATAGTTAACAATGTAGAGAGTACTAAAGTAAATTACTCCGTGCCTTGTAGATTTGTACAGAGAGGAGATTGCGAGGAAAAGCAATTCAGGTAAGGGATTACGTTCCTTACAGTATTTGAACTCCTGTTTATTGGAATTCGGTATTTCTTTCTAAAGTTAACTATCAGTATGGCATGATAGTATTTGAATGATCTCTGCGTTATTGAACGTTCCTTGAAAGAATCTATACTTAGTGATGTCCCCATCGATCTACTAAGTATCGAAGTTTGAAACTTGTATCACATACTTGTACCATGGTATGTTCTAATTTTAACTTGTAAGTTAATCGCTTACTCGTTAAGACATTTAATTTTAACTTGTAAGTTAATCGCTTACTCGTTAAGGCATTTAATTTTAACTTGTAAGTTAATCGCTTACTCGTTAAGGCATCCAATGTCCAGTTAGAAAAGACATTGAAGGACAGTCCAGTTAGAAAAGACTCGTCCTTAAACTAGGGATTGCATGAGTGATCACATGCCTTCTCTCAGGAATTGTCTGATTACAAGGATGATTCTAGACCCCGAGCATATGTGTGTGGATACCATATATGTTACGACCCACACTATTGGCTGAAGAAGCTAGGTGTACCAATTGTACCTTTGGCATTGAGGTTATAATGTACGTTACCAAGGAATTGACGGAAACTTGAATAAATCCCTTTGAATTGTAGTGCCATAATCCTTTGAAAGTAAAATCTTAAAAGTAATAAGACTGTATTGTTCTGCAGCCTTGAATCCAAAAGTAACTGAACCTATCTTTGTAAAGTTATTCATAGTATTCGTTCTGGTCGTCTCTCCTTAGTAACCGGAGAGGCCACGTATGAACTTACTG
The DNA here is from genome assembly GCA_026119855.1 of Campanula takesimana. Classification (NCBI taxonomy): domain Eukaryota; kingdom Viridiplantae; phylum Streptophyta; class Magnoliopsida; order Asterales; family Campanulaceae; genus Campanula; species Campanula takesimana. Next base: position 319,426 of record JAOWBW010000569.1, on the reverse strand, counting down.
AGCATTCGTTCGCTCATCCCTTCTCTATAAATTTGTTTTCAGGATTTAAGTAGAAGGTCAAGACAAGGAAAGCAGCCGTAGGAAGACGGTGGACTGAAGATTCTTAATTTAATAGTTTAAGTACGCTTATTTATCTTGATGTAAGTTGAAGTACATTAATGGTTAGGGTTGTTACCTACCAAGACAAAGTTAAGTTACGCTTCCGCTATTGTTTGAATTTATGGTTAAATAAGGGGCCGTTATGAACCCTAATTTGAAGTATTTATTATTGTTATTTATGGATATTTAATGCCATTAAAGCTCAGATATTATAAGAAAATTCGGGGTGTCACACCAGGAAAGTAAAAAACTAACGCCTGTACTAAACGAAAGATATCATAAATCATAATCCATCACTCACAGTCTTTCTCATTGTCCAAGTCAAGCCAGAGACGCAAGGTTCTCCGTTCCTACCTATGGGACCCATATACATGTCCATTGAGAATTTTCCGTTCCGTTAATGGATGAATGTGGTACCTTCATTTAAGGAAATCAAAACATGATTCTGGTTCCCAGGCTTGCCAGCAGCAGTGATAAATTGCTTCAATAATTTATCACTCGTTTCGAATGGTACAAAACTTCTCCCATATTGTTTGTGATTTCGCAATTTCAGTCATTAGACTCTTAAACTTATGACTGCAGTCCCCTCCGCTGCAAGAAAACAAATACCATTATAAGTGTGTGTGTGTGAGACAGAGAGAGAGGGAGATAATAAATTGGCAAGAAATTAAATAAGAGTTGACGACAAAAAAAAAAACCTGATTCGATTCAAGTAGGCAATTGCCCGAAGGGCACTTCGGATCATGTCTTCATTACGATCAACTTCTTGCTTGACAGCATCTTGTTTTGGCCTAAAATTAACAGTTTTCTGAAGAGGGTCCACCAGAGAATCTAACACTGGAAGGTCAACCATTTGTCTGTGATATTAGTACTATTGCATTATAAAAAAATCAAGTGAATAATATGGCATGAAAACTAACCAGCTAATACAGCAGAGGGGCACTTCTCTGCTAGTTTTGAGAGAATAAGATGGCAAGGCATTTTAACATCATAATGATCTGTGGGAAACCAGAGAAAAATATCAGTATCAACATACAACCTCCGTCCCAAAAAGATAGTGCCATTTGATTTTTTATGGTCAACAAAAGTGAATTATGACTAAACATTTATATCAATCTAATCATCCAAATGAAATTGTAAAAATTGTTACTGATAAATTACCAAGTGATTCACCAATAACAATTTATAGAATTACACTGGGATGATTAGATTGGCATTTAATGTTTGGTCAAAGTTCACTTGTGTTGACCATCAAATGTCAAATGGGAGTCCCATTCCGGGACGGATGGATTGTTTGATAAGCAACACAGCCAGCAAGTTACTGGAGCCAGTTCTGCTGTGAGAACCAACCTAAATAAAAATACTGCCAGTAATCAAGTAATACCGACATAAATTTCAAAATTTATGAAATCAATGGATAGGCCCGTCAAAATACTCACCATCAAGACCAGATCTAAGGTAAGGAACTATGAAAGACGAAGGGTTCACTTGATCGAGACAGCTGTCCAGTAATGTGTCTACACATTCAAAGGCTGCTTTCCTCAGCTCGAGCCCATCATCAACTGTATGCTTGAAAGGACCCAGATCAACTGTTCGAATCAACTCTTGCTGCACAAGCGAGTTTTTCAAAAAGGATGTGATTAATGCAAACATATAGCAGAAGAGGAAAGAAGATGAAAATGACATGTACAAGTTATACTTTCTGAAGCTTTTCAAGTACCAAACAACCGCCAAAATAGTGTATTAAACATCGAGCAAAAGTGCAAATAAATTCTAAAGATGATTCATGTACATAAAGTAGACAGATGGAGAGAAATAGAATTGACCATCTTTCCCATTAACTTTCAAACAGGAAATTTGTAGGGGTTTAAACAAGATTTAGCTCTTAACTATTCCTTGTTAGGACTGTGCAACACGCAATGTTCACAAGAGGGAATTTGAGTTAACCATCAGGCTTTAGCCTGGTGGCCAGAGCTCATGGCTTCCACCTGGAGGTCATGGGTTCGATCCCCCCCTCCCCCAGAAGTTAGAGAGAAGTTTTTCTCTCCCTAGGATTTGTCTCCTAGGCGCTTCTGCTGATGATTATGTATTGAGTTCAACTATGAATTAAATTTGAAAAAAAAAAATTTAAAAAAAAGAAAAAAAAGAGAGGGAATTTGAGTTATTCAAACCAAAAGAAGCATAAAAACTAGTAAGGTGTTACAAGGACATTAAATTTATAGGATGCAAAAAGATATGTCGCTTTGGACTGAAATGCAATTTTTAACATAGTTCAGATTCAGAAGGCTAAGGAAGATAGCTGAATTAGGAAAAAAGTATCTTATGACTTCTTCATTACCAAAGTCATTAAAGCAGGACTAGTAACCCAGTAAAGAGACTGGGTCAACAATTCCACCAGCAGGACAACTGGTCAAACCGGCACCACCAAACTAATTCTAATAATACAAGTTTATGCCTTATATTCAAAGCAATCAGATATATGGAAGTCGTACCATAGATATGACAGCATTTCTCATACTTTTTTTATTTTTGGAGATCCAAGTAAAGAGTTTTTCAAAAATATTTATCCTTGAACATGTCCACATAACTTCTGATACAATTACAGGTACATGCATTTCGCACATAATTTTTTGCTTAATAAATTGTTCCCATGGAAAAAATTATGCTAAGCCAGAAGTTACCTTGATAACTGTCTGATCATAAAGAAGTGGTAATAGCTCGGAAGAAGACCCTTGATAAGGTTTGGCTTATTATGAGCAGCTATACTCAAGGCCAACACAGCTGCCCGCCTAACATGCTGCAAACAAACTCACACACAGAAACACGTGAGAGGGGGGGGGGGGGGGGGGAGGAAAGGAACAACAATTAACCAGTGTCGGATAATGAAACTAAAAAGGAAAAAATAAATGTTTCACAAGTCCCACTAAATAAAAAAGATATAAAGCAAGGTATAACTTCACAAAGCCTTTCGGTAATTTACAGCTATACCATACTGTCAAACCTACCCGATCGTGATCCTTAATAAGCATCAGGAAGGAGGAGATCTCAGGGTACAATATCTCATCAATCTTCTCTGGCCTCTCAACTATAGAATACTTCACAGCAACCACGACTGTTGCTCTAGTAAATGCAGCACGGTTGGTTGTTCTCTCCTAAAAAAAAAAAAGAGCTTAGTAATTATCCTTGGATTACAACAAAAATAAGCGTTGTTACCATATGAAGAGCCAAAACAAAATCAGTAAGCCTTGTGATATACCTTAAGAGCAGGAACAAGTTTCGCAGGCTTAATCAGGGCAATTTTTCCCAGACATTCAGCTACCACATTACGGACTCCCTCTTCCTCACTTTCAACAGTGGTTAAATAACAAGTTAAGGATCTTCTCAACACTAGAATCCTGAAAATCTGCTTTATCTACGGATTGTCTCACTATAACCTGCAATACACGATGTGATATGCCATTATTTGATTTATTAATTGTTGTATATAATCTACTTGATGGAGAGTACGGCATTTAATCAAATAGGATTACATATCTGTGAGCATACCTCCTTCAACGAATGGAGTAACAGATATTGTTTTTTCTGCTGATTATCAATCTGGTCCAAGATAAATGGCAAATATTTGGGTAGATTACCAACAGCGATATTCCCGAGAGCATAAGATGCAGCGGACTTTATCTCTTCAAAGGGAGACTGGAAGGATTCAATAATGATGTTCTCTATATGCGCATGTGAGCTCAAATCTTTCCTTCGGCCAATTTCTCCCAAACATAGCAAGGCAAGGTGTTGTTTGGCCTTACACGAAGATGGAATGAGTTTCAATAAAAAGCTTTCGAGAAAAAAGGATAAAGACCAAAGAATACTGTAAAAAGCATGACCGCGCCAATGAGAAGGTACAACACAGAACAGAGCACAAACTCAAAGATCAGTAAAAACTTTCAACAATCAGAAGCCACAATCAGAATAAACCCCAAATTGCATAGAAAACATTATTTCCACACACTATAACTTGAGATTTTTTAGCATCGATTCTAAAAGGCAAGATCTGAATGTTGATACTTCTAGATGTGACTAAATCACAAAATTTAATTGGGGACATGAAAGAACAAAGCAAACAGGAAAAGATGCATGAGTGAGAACCACAGATTGAAGTAAATATATTCATCCGTCCCAAAGTAAATGTCGTAGTTTACTTGTCAACATTTATAACAAACATGCTTCACTTGTTTGTACGTCGCATATACAGTGGTAAAATTGCCCTCGTTCCTAATTAGGAAATGTGAAACTTATTTTGGTAGGGACGAAAATGGAAAGTGTGACATTTATCTTGGGATGGAGGTAAAATTCAATCAGAGATCCAACAAAACTTCCTCCCACCAAGTGACGATGGAAGCAATAGCAGCATTATAATCTAAATCACAAAGGATGTCTGCAATACTGGTGACTAACTACAGCAAATAAGTGTTCAGTAAAACTTAACTTCTGTCTTGCCTCAAGGTCGAACCTTGCATATCAAAAACATAAAGCATGGATATTCAATTAGAATGATTATCCTATAGTATACTTATTATACAATATAATTCTTTAAAATAACTAAAAACCCCAACCATACTACCACAAATTACGGAATTAGGGTATACGAGTAGAATGGAGTGTAAGTGGATCCTTTCTCGTACTTGTACTCAGGTAATGACCTCCTTTCACAGGTTACAAAGTTTGAATTCTCCACTGCATATTCAACTGCCCCTACCCCTCAGTTTCTCCAGTAGCTACTGACGCATCATTGCATATTTTCTCCTTTTGCTCTTCGTACAGATACAATCCCTTTCCCTCTACATCATGAAATCAATTAATCAAGTATCATTCCCACCCATCACTATCTCTCTCGGAATTGAAAGATCTCTCTTCTCATTTCTCTTGTCATTTCCTTTAATCCTTGTGTTCCAAAATTCACTTACTCCGTTCTGGAGGTTAGTTTTTATTTCTTTTAATAACTCATCTAAAAATATTCACAATTGAGCTTCTTCTATAAAAAAAATGAACATACATGCCTACTTGGTGTTTGATGTAAAATTATCTCTATCTGGAGTGTTGAGATCCATGTTCCCGCTAACCACTCACTCACCAAAGCAAATAGATGGCAAAAAGATGAGAAACCTTACCGAATTATTAGTGCTATCATCATTCAAGATGACTGTAAGCATCTTACTGTAGACGAACATTTCTGGTCCCCTGCAGCAAGACAGAGAACAGCAACACATTGAGCTATAGAAAACAAGGCCTGCTTTGCAACACCGCCAGACTGGGAGATGGTTTTGCTGTTGAAATAAGAGACTCCAGCAGAGTATCAAAGCTTGTGTTTGCCGAGTAAACCAGTGTAGCAAAAAAACTTTGTAAAGCCTGAAGGATCCAAATAAGAGTAAGTTGTAAAGCAGATAACTTTTATAATCCCTCCATAAGATAGTCCAATTTGACTTTTGATGGTCACTAAACATTAATGTCAATCTAATCACCCTAATGAAGTTCTAAAAATTTATCAATAACCATTTTAGAATTTCACTAGGATGATTATCTTGATATTAATGTTTAGTTAAAGATCACTTGTATTGACCATCAAAAGTCAAAGGGGACTATCTTTCCAGGATGAGGTATAATTTTTAAAGTGCCAATTAAGGCTGAGATACTACATGAGTGCTTGGCCCTGAAGTAGTGCGCTTTTTACTAAAGTCAATGCTTGGGGAAGAACTTTATTTCTCACAGTCACACCGACATTTGGGTTTGACCGTCTGTCAGACATTAAGGTACAGCATAGTTCCAGTGCAAGTGCGGTCATATGCAAATCTGAATCACTGTCATCCGAAAAGAGTATGTATATGTTACAGCTCAGAATTCTTATGGTGCATAGTAATTTACCAGCCATGCCAGACGGAGTAGATTAGATGAATACATCAACAAAACAATGGCAAAACTTTCAAAAAACAGTTAGTAAGGAAAAACCTGATCAAAGCTGAAAGTTCCACGATGATAACTTCATATGCAGTCGAACCAATTTCATCACCATAGGCAACAATTAGTGTATTTAACGTCCCAAGGTTGCCTGTCTCAATGCTCGGTTTGCCTAATCTCCAACAGAAACCAACGATTTAGTTTTTTTTTTTTTTTTTCCAATGAAGAATGCTTTAAAACAACTCCCTAGTGAAATAAGTATTGGAGAAGTTATAATCGTGCATACCTTGCGTAAGAAAGCTGTTAACTCTGAGATAACATGCTCTAATACACATGATAGATCCAAGTGAAGAGGAGATGCAGCTATGACAGCAAAAGCCTGGAAAGAGGATTCAATGGTTAAAAATCCTCAAAGTTAATGACATACACATTCTCCGACACTAGGCTCAAACCGAAAGTAGATTTCATTTCCAGCAACAAAAATTATTTTGCTCGTTTCCTCTCAACCACTACTGGTAATTAATCAAACAATGCGTTCTCTTCATTGTGCAAGTATGTTAACTGTACTAGTGCCTTCGTGGTTAGTCTGAAACCATATAATATAATAGTCATCCAAGGAATCATTTCCAGAATTTAACATCACCAAACTAAAATTAACATCACAACTAAACAGTATCACACAAGTACATACGGAACATTTTGGCAATTTGATATAAACGGTAAAAGACTCCTTAAGGGTGGCCAACTGGGCCCCTGGGTCTTCACAAAGTATAAAATCTCAAACAAAATACTCCCTCCATCCAAAAAAGGGTCCTATTTATGGTCAACTCAATTAGACTTCGACCACAAATTTATGAAAATCCACTTATCATCATAAAATTCTATAAGGTGGCTGTTTTTTCCAAGTGTTACGTCCTGAAATCTGAATGCGTATCTGAATTGATAAGAGGCAGCGTCTGAAAGCTGATTTCTGTATTATTCAAGCTGTTTGATTATTCGTCTGAATACACATCTGAATTTAGGATTACGACATTGAATGAAGTAGAAAAATGACGTGAATAGTTGTTATATAGTGTTTTAGTTGGATATCTTAGAATTATGAGTTTAAGAAAAAATATAAATTGAAAAAAAAAATCAATTCAGAGGCAAATCAGACTTCATTTTAGGTCTGAACATTAAGAGGCAATTCAGATGCTTTTAGATCTGAATCTGAAAAAAAAACAAACAGACTTAATGCCTTAAGGTCTGACTCTCTCAGACATTCACACCATTAAGTGGCTCTGAATGAAAAACAAACGAGGCCTAAATTATATTTGATATATTCATTTTTTAGGTATATTTTTATAGTATTCTTAATGGTGTATCACTAAAATATTCATGAGGATAATTATATTGTCATAAAATTTTGGTCAAAGTTCAATTGAATTGACCATAAAAAATCAAACTAGGACTTTTTTTTTTTTTTTTTTTTTGGGGGGGGGGGGGGGGTGTTGGGGGTGCGGAGGAGTACATTGCACAAACATTGCATGTTCACCATACATTGTTTTACAAAGTACGGGGTGGGATGATGCAAAAATGAAGGCCTGTGCTGCTTTCTGGTATTGGCCAAATTACGTTAACTAAAGTGTCCCCTCATTTCCTACCAAATTGTCCACCTTTGAAAATTGTAATGATTAACAGATACTCTAGTGAGCTGGTCTTAGTTACAGTAATATGGGGATAACACAAGATGCTTATAAGTGTGAGGAGGCTATAGTTGAAAGGATAGAGATAAAGGTATACCTTTTCCAAGTGGACTCTTTAAGTTCAACAATGCCAAAATAGAATAGTGCATTCCTTACATGGAACACGGGAGTACTAACTACTAAAATTGAACTTACCCCACACTTAATTTTAAAGTTTATAATTATCAAGTAATAATCATAGGGATATATAGAGATGAAGTAATTACTCATACGGCTATTTTAACAGGCGAAGGGTATATATAGTTCAAAGGCAAACACATCTCCAGTTTTAAGGAGAGAAGTTAGGATAGGAGCGCTGGAAGTGGGAGGACTCCAAAAGTAGGAGTGTCCAACGACATAACCGCCCTCCTCTCGCTTATGTAAATAATCACCGAAGGTAGATTCCTAATTCCAAGAATTTATAACTAAACTAACTAATTATGACTACAAGATATTATAAGGGAAAAGAAAAAATTAAAAGCAAAGAAAAAAATGCAAATGCATTGTGTGGTGCAATATTACTTTGTTAATACACAACAGATGGAAAGGCTCAAATGGCATGTCTACCTAGAACAGCGGTAAACATGAAGACACACTGCATCGTTAAAACTAACCTTAACCGCTGTAAGCCGGGTTATTTCATTTCCATTCGATCCACAAGAACGGGAAGGCATGAAGGTAATTCTGCCATGAGGTTATCACCAAAAGTTGAAACAACAAGCCCCATGCAAGAAATAGCACACTCTTTAACTTCCTGTAAGAAGAGTAATGTTAGAAAAAGCACAATAACACAAGGGACTCTCTCAACGTATTTACTAACCTGGTCCTGATCTTGATTCGTTAAACGAGTCATGATAGCATTGTAAATTGGATGAACATATGGTTTGAAATCAAAACCAGTGACCTAAACACAAACCATATTCTCAGTATATGATCCAACAATATTGTCATTCTAAAGAATTCAAAAACAATGTAAAAAGAAGTTATAGAAAAGTAAAAGCAACTCAACCTCAATGTGTGGACGCACAACACGAACAAGCTCCCCGCATACTCTTAAAGCCTCAGCTGTAACTTTGTAATAGCGTTCACTGACGGCAGATAATACAGGAGCAGAAATAGCCTAAAAAGGTTGCCAAAAAGCAACATCAATTACATAATTTAGTGTCCTCAAACCAAATTATGTCGGTTCTGTTTTCTTCCCATTAATGGTGTTCACATATGCTTAGTGGGTCTACAAAGTACACTAAGGAAAATAATTTAGGTATCTATTTATTTGATAAAGCAACAACATTGGCATTCCAAGTCCTGGGACAAGAATAAATCAAATTTTACCAACATTATCCTCTTCTTTATCCTGTAGCCAAGAACCTGGGTGCACGCATATGATTTAAGAACCTACGCAAGTTTTACTTTCACTTGGTACAGGAGATATTCTTTAAACTCAGCTTTCATTACAACTACTTAGATTCAACCACATGAACCCTTTCTCACCACTTATTGAACCTACGCAAGTTTTACTTTCACTTGGCAGAAGATATAATTCTTTAAACTCAGCCTTTCATTACAACTACTTAGATTCAAATACATGAACCCTTTCTCACCACTTATTTCATCAAACACAAGATTTTTGGCAATAGGCATTGATGTACGTTCTCAAATATCCCCTACCAGCCAAAGCAGACCTTTTTTTAACATTCACCACCCAAGCATCATCATCTGATAACCAATACACTGCAGATTAGATTCCAAAAAATCTCC
>JAOWBW010000569.1:237910-309799 GCA_026119855.1 Campanula takesimana | reverse complement strand
AACCGTTACAGACACTAACTGCTCCACCTTTACCTTTGAAACTGAACCCTTTGCTGTCTAACTGACTAAGAGAAATCAGATTCTTCGTCAAAGCGGAACGTGTCGAACCTCGTTCAAAAGTGACAACCCTACCATCATGAGTCCTGACCTTGATCGAACCAATACCGACAACCCTGCAGACTGTAATGTTGGCCATGCTTATATCACCGCCAACTATCTGCCTATAACCGGTAAACCCATTTCTCTCCTAGGACTGATATGGTAAGACGCTCCTGAATCAAGAATCCACGCATTAGATGCGCGCATCTGCTGATTCTGATGTTACTAGCTAGCATAATCCTCATCTGAACTGCAATCTCTGGCCGTCATGGCCTCTGCTCTGTGACTGGTGCCTTGCCTTGCTTCCCTTCTGGATAGTCGAACTTCCAATGCCCCTTCTCTTTGCAGAAATTACAGATATCCCCAGGTTTGGACACTTCTTGATGAAGAAATTACCTTGATTGTTCTTCTCCCACTAGAACCCCTGCTGTTGCTACTACACTAAACCAAAACCATGATGATGGGTACCTGCCTCATTCCCACTCGCCTTTCGGCGCATTCCCTCGTCTTGAGAGAAGTTTTCACTTCCCCTAGAGAGATCCCATCTTTACGGTTTATGCACGAATCGACATAATGTTCATAAGACATAGGTAAAGATACTAAAAGCTACAAGGCTGCATCCTCGTCATCAACAACTACTCTTATATTACGCAGTTCAAGTAATGCAGAAGTAAATCTGTCAAGGACATCATTTATGGGGCGTACCTTCAGTCATACGACAATCACATAGCTTCTTCTTCAGGTATAACTTGTTGGTCAATGAACGTGTCATGTACATATCTTCCAACTTTAACCAAAGATCGCTTCTGGAGTCTGTTCCTGCAACATTGGTTTAGGATCTCATCATCCAACATGTCTGATGATCTTGGCGTGAACCTTCTGATCTAACTTCTTCAATGCCGCTACCTCCTTCGCTGCTGTGCTATCTTGTCCTTCTCTGGCTGTGTTCTGCTGTGTTGGGTTTCCAAGTAACATGCGCAGCGGGAATATAGCAATTAAAATTTTAAGAAAACCCAAAGCCATGGATCCGTTCATATGATTAAATCAAATACAACAAGATGAATAGAGGATAACCAACCCTTGATGGCTATGAACTTTTCTTCGGTCTTGTGTAGAGAAAACTTGAAGACTTGTGATCACGATCACAAAGCTTGAACACGAACTTTGAAGATGATGATTTTCACCCTCTAGCGGTATCCACACTTTCGAACGAATATCAAAGGAGCTTCTTTGAATTCTTGGTTGCTAGACCAATATATTATGAAACACACTTTCACAATATAATAAAGACTATATGGAATTTATTTGTGAGTTATTTTGTTCCTCATCAATGTGATATCTTAGAACCAAAATAAATCTCTCTCAAACTCTTTGAGACTCACAAAAGCACTAGTAAATAGGGTCTGGCCGAATTGTGTGTTTTTATACACATTAAGACATATCCAAAATAGGAATCTTGTGCCAAAAACCTTCCTAAATCGAATTATAAGAATTGGAAGTGGGAGAGTCTGCCGCCAGACGAGCGCACGCCCGGTACCACCGAGCGCCCGCTCATTTGGCCAGAAAGTCAAGGCCCTTTTCCGACTTATTCAGGCGCCCGCCTGGTTCAACCCAAGTGCCCGCTTGGTTGACCAGGAGGCCCAGAATAATTCCAGAAATTCCCTTGAGGTCCTTCGACCCTAAATTCCAATATAGTCATTTATTTTAAGATTCGTTCTTTGTTGTGTGGGACCCGCTATGGATACGATAAGTTGGGCAATGGGCTCAAACATGATCCCATAAGATATGATTAGGTTCTAGCAAACCGTCATACCTACCCAAAAGGTATAACTAGATACAAGTGCGCATTCCTTAGAAATATGTCACAATCCCTTTGTCCACGATGCCATTGAACACAAGTCATGGTCAAACAGTCAAACTTGTTTTTGTTCAATACTTTCTCGATTCCGAATATGTTGATAATTCAAATACTATTGATCCAATCAATCCATTTGAGTCCGGCCGAACATTTTATCAACATCATTCCTTTCGATGGGCCCAAGCTTGACATCTCTCCGTGGAGGGACCAATCCATTTAGCTTATTATTCTCCTAACGGGAATCCGATTATGCCAATCATACCTTGTATAACTACTCGGTTAAAAGTAGTAGGTTTGAATATGTCAAACATAATGTTCATCAAGTGGAAGACTATAATAACTTATGTCTAAGGATTCAAATGACATAACTAAATGGAGATATATGTTCGACATAGACCATGACATAAATCTCATACAGCGGGTCATGTCCAGTACCTTGTTCCAAACAAGTACCATAAATCTAACATGATAATCCCATGATCATTTAGCCTTTATACTAGTGCTTAACAAGTACTAGGGACGGAGATTATTATAAGTAAACATGAGCAACAATAATAATCAAAACATCTCTTTATTGATATGAAATAAATGATACCAATTACAAGTTTATTAAACGTGCCTAGGGCACCACTACCAAACAATCTCCCACTTGCCCTAGGCCCAATCTCCCATGTATCTAATACCCATGGACCTAACATGACCATCATGTTTAGCTTGTGGAAGTCCCTTTGGTAGCGGGTCCGCAACATTGTCATCAGTCGGTACTCTGCATATATTTACGTCTCCCCTATCATCATCACGATCTCTCGAATGATATGAAAATGCCTAGGTATGTGTTGGATTTCTGATGTGCTCTTGGTTCCCTTGCTTGAGCAATAGCACCATTATTATCGCAATAAAGGTCTATTGGATTAGCATACTAGGACCACTTCAAGTTCAGTTATAAACTTCTTAATCCCAAACAGCTTCCTTTCAGCATCCGATGCAGCAATATACTCAGCTTCTGTTGTAGATCAGCGGTTGTACTTTGCTTGGAACTCTTCCAGCTTACAGCTCCCATTTAAACATAAACACAAAACCTGATTGCGATCGGCTATCATCTTTGTCGGTTTGGAAGCTTGCATCCGTGTAAGCATTTACAACGAGATCTCATCTTCCATTCCTCCATAGACCAAAAACGAGTTCTTTAGTTCTTCTCAAGTACTTAAAAATCGCTTTTACAGCTATCCAGTGATTTTTGCCAGGGTCGGATGGTATCTACTTGTCATGCTCAAAGCATAAGATACATCCGCCTAGTACAAATCATGGCATACATGATGGACCCAATTGCCGAAGCATATGGAACATCATTCATTTTCTCACCCTCATCTTTTTGTCTTAGGGACTTGAGTCTTTCTTAGAGAAACTCCATGTAACACGGCAAGGTGCCTCTCTTAGAATTTTCCATACGGAATATTCTAATGACCTTGTCAATGTATGTACTTTGGCTTAAACCAAGTAGCCTCCTTGATCTATCTCTATAGATCTTAATGCCAAGAATATATGCGGCTTCACCATATCTTTCATTGCGAAGCCTTTCCTAACCAAGTCTTTCACAGACTGAAGTGTAGGAATGTCGTTTCCAATGAGTAATATGTCATCCACTTAAAATAAGGAATAGCACTATGCTCCCACTAATCTTCTTGTATACACAAGGCTCATCTTCGTTCTTGATGAAACCAAACTCTTTGACCGATTCATCAAAACGGAGATTCCCAAAACCATCCTAGAAGCTTGCTTCAATCATAGATGGATCTCTGCAATTTGCATACCTTAGAATCTTGTTCAAAACCTTCTGGTTGTGTCATATACACATCCTCTTGTAGTTTTCCATTCAGGAAAGCGGTTTTGACGTCCATCTGCCATATTTCATAGTCATGATATGCGGCAATGGCAAGCAAAATTCTTATAGACTTGATCATTGCTACGGGTGAAAAGGTCTCATCATAGTCAATACCATGAACTTGCCTATAACCCCTTCGCTACAAGCCTAGCTTTGTAAGTATGCACCTTCCATCTATGTCAGTCTTCTTCTTGAAGACCCATTTGCATCCTATGGTTTTTTACACCTTCGGGTGCATCAATCAAATTCCAAAACTTGATTGTCTTGCATGGATTGCAATTCGGATTCCATGGCTCCAAGCCACTTGTCCGAATCAGGAGAAGACATCGCCTCTTGGTAGGTTTGACGGTTCATCATTCTCATGATTCTACAGATTACCTCATTACTATCCGTTACGAGAAATCCATATCTCTCGGCTCGGATCGTAACCTACTAGATCTGCGAGTTTCTTTGTGTATTTTGACAGGTTCCACAACTCCTTGTGGTTCTTGTTCTTGTTCACTATTGTTCAATGATATTTTCTGGGTCTTGAATTTCTTCAAGATTTATTTTACTCACACTGATTTCTTTGGAGAGAAACTCTTTTCTCTAGAAAGACACCAGTTCGGGCAATAAACACTTTGTTGTCCCTCACGGTTTTAAAAGTAATATCCTCTAGTTTCCTTAGGATATCCCACGAAATTACATTTATCAGATTTGTGTGCAAGTTTGTCTGAGACAAGTCTTTTGACAAAAGCTTCGCAACCCCAAATCTTCATGAAAGACAGACAAGGCTTCTTTCCGCTCCACATCTCATATGGAGTCTTTTGAACCGATTTAGTTGGAACACGATTTAGTGTGAAAGCAGCGGTTTCTAGAGCGTAACCCCAAAAGGATATTGGAAGATCAACTTGACTCATCATTTGATCGAACCATGTCTAACAAAGTCCGATTCCTCCTCTCGGACACACCATTCCATTGTGGTGTTCCGGGTGGAGTCAATTGTGTGAAACTATTCCACAATTCTTTTAGATGATCATCAAAATTCTTGACTCAAGTATTCTCCACCACGATCTGATCGAAGTGCCTTTATACTTTTGCCAAGTTGTTTTTTCTACTCATTTTGAAATATTCTAAATATTCTCAAATGCTTCACTTTTATGTTTTCATTAGGTAAACATACCCAAATCTACTATAATCATCAGTAAAGGTTATGAAGTATTGAAATCCTCCCCTAGCATTGCTACTTAATGGTCCGCATACATCGGATGTATCAACCCCAATAAGTCACTTGCCCTTTCACCTAGCTTGGTAAAAGGTGTCTTAGTCATTTTTCCAAGAAGACACGACTCACAAGTATCATATGAACTCGAGGTCACATGAACCTAAAAGTCCGTCCCCATGGAGTTTTGAGATCGCTTGTCATTAATATGACCAAGACGGCAATGCCATAAATAGGTATGATTTACATCCATTAGGTTTAGATTTCTATTTACATGATAGACATTGTTATTATTTTCATTCTTGACATCCAAGATATAAAGGCCATTAAATGAATTAGCAATACCATAAAGCACATCATTTAAATAAATAGAAAATTTCTTATTCTCAATAAGAAACTTAAAACCTTCATTATCCAAACAAGAAATTGAAATAATATTTCTGCTTAAATCCGGAACATAATAACAATTGTTCAAAAACCAGAATTAATCCGGAAGGTAAAGTGACTTCATAAGTCCCTACGGCTAATGCAGCAACTCTTGCTCCATTCCCCACGCGTAGATCTACTTCACTTTCTTTAAGCAGTCTCCTATTCTTTAGTCCCTGCACATTTAGACAAATGTGAGAACCACATCCGGTATCCAATACCCAAGAATCAGTGGTAGAAAGGAGAATATCTATCATATAGATACCTGAAGTCGACGCAGCCTTGCTGCCCTTGTTCTTCTTTTGCTGTTCCAAGAAAGCCTTGCAATTACGTTTTCCAATGACCAATTTCTTGACAATGGAAAACAGATTGCATCCTTTTGTGAATCGGGTTTTGCCTCAGAAGCCTTGGCAACCTTTGCCTTGCTTATTTTGGGTTTGACAACTTTCTTACCCTTTCCTTTGGCACTAGCCTTCTTCCCATCATGACCAAGAGCACGGGAGAACCTTTCTCCACAATTTTCATCTCTGCTGTTTTAAGCATCCCATGCAACTCAGAGAGATTCTTATCCATTCCATGCATGTTATAATTCATCACACAACTAATTATAACTTTTAGGCAATGAATTAAGAATGAGATCCGTGGTTAGCTCCAATGGGATTGGAT
This sequence comes from Campanula takesimana, assembly GCA_026119855.1. NCBI lineage: Eukaryota > Viridiplantae > Streptophyta > Magnoliopsida > Asterales > Campanulaceae > Campanula > Campanula takesimana. The sequence continues at coordinate 303,667 of JAOWBW010000569.1, read as the reverse complement.
AGCCAAGTTTCTCAAGGTGCTCTACATAACATTTCATTTAAGAAAGTGAGGACTCACTTGTTGCCCTTCATTCATTTTACTAGTAGTGAATGCAACAATGGTCTTGTACCTCTCTTGCCTAGCTTGCTCTTGAAACATGGTTCTCAACTCCACGCCTATCTCATAGGCTTCCAAATGTTCCAAACTTTGTTGGAGTTTTGAACACATAGCAGCAAGCATGAGACAACTTTACATCTCTAGAATCATTACGATGTTTCTTGTAATTGTCTCTTTCTACCCTAGGGGCAGTAGGCGGTGGTTCAGCAGGGAGAGCCCATCGAGAATGTACAACTTATCTTCTTGCCTAGAACGATTCTTATGCTACGGATCCAATCCATAAAGTTAGTATCATTATCTTCGAGCTTATCCTTCTCAGGGATCGATCGCAATGACATGATTGAGTGTTATTAGTCATTATCTACAAATATGCAAAATTTCCAAAATTTAATAATACCAATTTTTCATTAAAGAGATAAATAATATATTTTCAAACAAATACTCCCACTAAATTATATAACCTTCTTATACATCCAATGTATAATATAATTTAATTGGGCTAAGATCCAACTTTAATTTAACTTTTGAGTCCACGGAGGCGGACCGCTCAAAAACTAAATTAATTAGGTAGACAATCATGTCAATCATATCCCATATGATTCTTAGATCCTTTTATGAGATTCTTTGAGAAATCCAATTTCAAAAAAGCATGTTTAATCTCATCTTTCCTAGGCCAAAACTGTTTTGACGCCTAATTAGTCCAACCATTTTAAACGCATAGGAACCATTCAATTTAATGCACCTTGCGGAGGCAAGCCCACATTAAATTAATGAACCTCATCTTGCTTAATATATGAATAAAATCAATGCACTTCGCGGAGGCGAACCCACATCAAAATCACCCATATATAAACAAGTGTTTTAATCATGGCATGGCAAAGAAGGACTTAAAACTTTCTTTGAAGGTTCATCACATATAGCATATAACACATTTATGAGCACATAATATAAACATGTTACACATCAAGTTTAGTCACTAAATTAATCTCCATTAATTTAGCATGATATTTATGTGTCATTAGTTTCTCTATAATTATGAGGATGAGACTATTTCAACTTCGGTTATTATCTCCAAATCAAGACAACAAGACGTGCGGTCGAACTAAGCCATAAGGCAACCACAATCCCGTACTATTCAAGAAACCAAGAAAGTAGTCCATGTGGCCGAAACTAAGCAATAGATGGTCTCGATGAACGTAGGCCAATTGCATTCACAATTCCACATGGATCTCCAATCATTGAATCAAGAACCTTTGTTCTCAATTTAGCAATTATGAACTCTTCATAATTCTAAACTTCGTTTTATCTTTGAAACTTTGATTGCGATCAATTTTGGGAAACACAATCTCGATGAACGCAGATTAGCCATCCAAAACTTGAACCAATCTAGGAATCACAGGACTAAAACAATAGGAAAATCAAACAAATCCACACACAAACCAACTACCCAAAACCCATTCCAGATCAACAAGTCTGGACTGGTTCTGTTACTCGTTTTGTCGAATTTATCGAAATTCCATATTCAGATTTTAACCAAAATCAGAACAAATTTTGACCACCGAGCGCCCGCCTGGTCATCAGCGACGGGCGCCTGAATAGCCAGAATGATACAGAATTTTTAAGTTCAAAATTTTGTCTCAAATAATCAACATGAACGGGGCTCTGATACCACTGTTTGGGTTTCCAAGTAACATGCGCAGCGGAATATAGCAATTAAAATTTTAAGAAAACCCAAAGCCATGGATCCGTTCATATGATTAAATCAAATACAACAAGATGAATAGAGGAATAACTAACCCTTGATGGCTATGAACTTTTCTTCGGTCTTGGTGGAGAAACTGAAGACTTGATCACGATCACAAAGCTTGAACACGAACTTTGAAGATGATGATTTTCACCCTCTAGCGGTATCCACACTTCGAACGAATATCAAAGGAGCTTCTTTGATCTTGGTTGCTAGACCAATATTATGAAACACACTTTCACAATAAATAAAGAAAACTATATGGAATTTATTTGTGAGTTATTTGTTCCTCAATCAATGATATCTTAGAACAAAATAAAATCTCTCTCAAACTCTTTGAGACTCACAAAAGCACTAGTAAATATGGTCTGGCCGAATTGGTGTTTTTATACACAATTAAGACCTATTCCAAATAGGAATCTTGTGCCAAAAACCTTCCTAAATCGAATTAGGAATTGTTCTGCAGCCAGACCGAGCGCCCGCCCGGTACCACCCGAGCGCCCGCTCATTTGGGCAGAAAGTCAAGGCCCTTTTCCGGCTTATTCAGGCGCCCGCCTGGTTCAACCCAAGCGCCCGCTTGGTTGGACCAGGAGGCCCAGAATAATTCCAGAAATTCCCTTGAGGTCCTTCGACCCTAAATTCCAATATAGTCCTTTTATTTAAGATTCGTTCTTTTGTGTGTGACCCTCTAGGATTATACTAAGTTGGCAATGGGCTCAAACATGATCCCATAAGATATGATTAGGTTCTAGCAAACCGTCATACCTACCCAAATAGTATAACTAGATACAAGTTCGCATTCCTTTAGAATATGTCACAATCCCTTTGTCCACGATGCCATTGAACACAAGTCATGGTCAAACAGTCAACTTGTTTTTGTTCAATACTTTCTCGATTCCGAATATGTTGATAATTCAAATGCTACTGATCCAATCAATCCATTTGAGTCCGGCTGAACATTTTATCAACATCATTCCTTCGATGGGCCCAAGCTTGACATCTCTCCGTGGAGGGACAAATCCATTTATCTTATTATTCTTCCTAACGGGAATCCGATTATGCCAATCATACCCTTTATAACTACTCGGTTAAAAGTAGCGTTTGAATATGTCAAACATAATGTTCATCAAGTGGAAGACTATAATAACTTCATGTCTAAGGATTCAAATGACATAACTAATATGAGATATATGTTCGACATAGACCATGACATAAATCTCATACAGCGGGTCATGTCCAGTACCTTATTCCAAACAAGTACCCATAAATCTAACATGATCATCCCATGATCATTTAGCCTTTATACTAGTGCTTAACAAGTACTAGGGACGGAGATTATTATAAGTAAACATGAGCAACAATAATAATCAAAACATCTCTTTATTGATATGAAATAAATGATAACAATTACAACGTTTATTAAACGTGCCTAGGGCACCACTACCAACATGCTGTACCTTCTGTGGTGACTGCCTTACCATTGGGATCCTTACGATCCCTGATTGCAATCTCCAACGGCTCCCATAAATCTTTGTCTACCAACAAAGCCTTCATCTTGATCTGCCAGAGAGAAAAACTATTCTTCCCATTGAACTTGTCGATCGAATCTGCTCCTTGACCCATCTTCTTGTTCTCTGCAGCGGAATTCCTGAATCTCTAACCACGAACCAAAGCTCTGGTTCCACTAAGAGAAATCGCAACAAGAAACTCCAAACGCATACAATCAAAGACAAAACACCAGCAGCTTCTGTCCAGATACAATTTCGGATGCTACGGACAACAAAATCCAATCTCTACCGTTCAGATCTAATATCCATGAGTCCCGAAGCTACTCACCTAAAATCAGCACGATCCAACGGTGAACGAATGCGCTACGCCTTTTTTCTTCACCGCTGCGCTGGATAAAACGGACCAGAAACTGCTACCTTGTTTTTTCTTCGATCTTGGATCTCTTCCGTCGATGCTAATTCTCATTTTCAACCAAGCTCTGATGCCACTTGTTAGAGCAATTGAACAAGACTTGATAAGAAAAGCGAGCAATCACAAGAACACCGATATAAGTGGTTCACCAACTTGGTTACGTCCACGGGGAGGGGAGAGAATATTATTATCAATCTGAAGAATTCTTTACAAGATCACACTAATCTATGCTAGCACGAATTTTGGTCACCAAAATTCCTGACTGTGCTAAAACCCTAGATCTAGAATTATTGATCTTCTCTGAGCACTTTAATAATTTGTCTATGACAATCTGAGGTGTGATTTTAATCTAAACTACTGGCCTCTATTTATACTAGTAAAGTTTATCTCAAAATCTCTTAGGAACTTGGAAACCTAGTCCAAAACTGACTTGGAAACCTTCCTTCTGCGCTCTGTCCCGGAATTACGAAATCTCTCTGTTGTTTAATCCTTTAACTCGGCATCCCAAATTCAAAGGCATTAACCCAACATAAGGGGTGGACTCTTGTAAGACCGTCTCACATCGTGAGACTGCTTACAGCCAAGCCAAGCCGCTGAGCCAGCCAAGCCGATTTTTTTTTTTTTTTTTTTTTGCCCTCAAACTTTTTTCCCTGCCATTTTTTGCTTGCCAGCAAAAGTAACACTTTTTAAGATTTTATAAAGTAACACTTTTTTTTTACAAAAAATTTACCACAATTTTGTTGAAATAGATTAAAGATAACATAAGATTGACAACTAAACTAATGTTACATTTTATAATAAACGAATGTAACATTTTTTTTCTCAATTGTAACACTTTGCTAGGGTTTTGCATTCAATTGAAATGCAAAACCGATTATATACATGATTTTTACTTTTTTTTTTAAAAAAAAATGTAACATTTAACCTATAAACTGTTACATTCATATATATATAACATATTACAATCATATATGCACTGTATTACACTTCAATTATTACTTTTTCTAATCACAAAAACTATTTATATTATTTGCGAAACTGCTGTTACATCTTACAATAAAGTGTTACTTTTTTAAGACCAAACTGTTACTTTCTTCATAAGAACGTGTTACATCTCAGGAGACGAGCAGCCCAATTTTTTTTGTGTGTTAAAAAATGTTTTAAAAAATAAAAATCAAACCATATCATGACCTATCTAGTTTTATCCGTCTCGTCAAGCGAACACATCGGTATTTTTAGATTTTTTTTTTCGACTTCAAAATCACAAGATATTGCATTTTAAAATTATGGGAGTTTTTTTTTAAATGTGTGCCACGTGTCGCGCGTTGGGAGGAGAAAGGAGAAGCTTGGGCGGGTTATGGGTTTGACCAATGGGGGATCCGTCTCATCATGTGAGACGGTCTCACATGATTCTTTGCCTATATTTAAAGAGACAATGTATAGTATATTTCAAAGTGTGTTGTGAGTGAAAAATGAATTGTAAGTATGAAAATTTAAAAATAATATTTACAATTTAAGTGAGTGAATATGACAAATTGGGTACAATAAAAAAGAACAAAAAAAAACATAACACTTTGATAGAATGAAACTTACTACTCCCTTTGTTGCAAAATACTTGTAGTTCTAAAGATTTCACACATATTAAAAATGCAATTAATACAAGCCTAACAGACTAAATTGCCATTGATTTTTTTTAAAAAATCAAGTACATAGACAATTAAATGCTTTTACTATGACATTGAATAATTATAAATGATGGTATAATTGATAAACAAGGGAAAATATTTTTCATAATAGCAAAACAATAAATATTTTAGAATAAATTTTAACTCCTTATACTAAGAATATTTTGAGATGGGTGGAGTAATAAGACATAAAAAAAATTTAATGCAAAGTTATTAATATTAGGGGCAGAGTTTTTTTTTTTTTTAGGAAGTCTTGTTCACACATAAAACGGATCTCAACGAGAGAGGCAATGAGCTTGCCCCACCCTGCCTATGGGGGAAACCATTTACTCTCTCAACGAGACTTGTCTCATATGTGAGGCTCGTCTCATATGTGAGACCGTCTCACCAATGGTGGAGCCTCAATTTTTTGTCAATGAGGGCAAAGATCACGCAACAAAAAATAAATAAATCTATTTTCGTCAATGGAGGCAAAAAAAAATAAAAATAAAAAATAAAATCTAATGTATTCTTACATTTATCTCAGAGGTGGAAATTTTCAATAAATTGCACTAGACCCCCAATTTTTTGTAATTTTTAGACTAATAAATTGTTTTTAAGAAAGCCAGACAGGGGTGAGCCATATGAAATGGAAACAAAAAGGGTAATAAATGTGCTGATCTGGATTATAGGTACGATTGCGTATATAATAAGGACGAGGAGAGGCAACCGAAATTGGTTTTTAGTACCGGACACAAATTGCCTAACTACTCAAGTGGTATCCAACAGAACGCACATGGAAAAGTGTAATGACTTGGACCACATCTGCCAAAATACTATTTTACTTCTTCCTCAATAAATTCATATAATTCTTTCAAGGGTTAATGACAATTTAGACCCTGAAGTACCATACCAGCCTTTCAAGCGAACCCCGATGTGTTATTTTTATCAAATCGGGTCTTGATGTTTTTAAAACTCGTCAGTTAAGGCATTTTTGACGGATTTCGTTAAAAAGTCAGTTAAAAAGCATGTGCTAAGCACGTGACTAACGAAATTGGGTAGTTTGAATTGCGATTAAGTTTGAAGGGGTTATAAATGACATATTCCAAAAAGAAGGGGGTGGAACAAAAAAAAAGTAAATTCATATCCCCATCCTCTTCCTCCTGTCACACACACACACACTCTCTCTCTCTACCTCCCCTCATGCTCCGGCCACCCCTTCCTACCTCCGGCGACCACTCCGATCTCCTTACTCCGGCGAACCTAGAAAAACAAAAGCACGCACTATCTTTTTTTTTAAGTCCTTCCCCGATCGATTTTTTCCCGGTCAAAGTTGTCGGTGCTGTTACTAAAACCGGTGTGGAAAGAGTAATATCCCGTCGCTCTCAAAATCCCGACCTGAATTGTTCAAAACGGTCCAGAAGTATAATCCGGCCGGGACCCGACTCACCCACTTGCGTCACCCAACTGGATCTAAAGAGAGAAAGAGAGTGGGAGATGAAAATTTGCAGAAAGAGTCGATGTTGAGGGAGGCCAAGATGTGTTTGAGCAAAGGTCAAGAAAAGTAAATTTGCAGAGAGAAAAAACCTTAGTAGTACCATAGTTAGTTGCGGAGGAAGAATCTCGATTTTGACTTTTGATTTAGTGTTATGTTAAATTCAAGTTTTAATTCAATTTCGTTGATAAATTATAAATTTTATTTGGGTGATTTTGGTGATGTTGTGATTATTGGTGGACGGTGGTGCATTGATGGTGGATATGGTGGAGGATCGGTGGTGGATATGGTGGAGGATGGAGTGGGATGGAGTGGGTGGTTATGGAAGATGAAGAAAGGGGGAGAATTATGCATAGAAAGCTCAAGAAGAAGAACTGGGTTTTTTTCTTTCTTTTTTTCTTGATACTCCCTCCGTCCTAAATTAATGTTCTTAGTTTTTAGTTTGACGTTACACGGAGATTAAGAAAAAATAAATGTTGTGAGTATGAAAAGTAAAGTAGGAAAGAGAAAGTGAGTAAGGAGTTTTTGTTGTGAGAATGACAAGTGGGTCCCACTTTTCATTTTAGGTAATAAAGTAAAGTAAGAACCTTAAATTGGGATAGACTAAAAAGGAAAGTAAGAACCTTAACGTGGGACAGAAGGAGTAGTTTTTTAATAATTTTTTATTTATTATATGAATAGTATTTAAAATTTTAATTAAAAAAATTACAATTATAAATCAAGATAGTTCATGTCTCAAAATATGAATTTTTATTTATTATGTGAATACTATCTTTTTAAAATTTTTATGATTGGTGAGTAAATATTAATTAATTAAGAAAATATATATGAACTTTTTAAAAAAATATTGATGAAAATACATGATAATGAATTTATTTTGTGAAATTTTATTTAATAGTTGAAAATTATTTTTATTTTAGCCCTTATAAGTTTAGAATTTTTCTTTAGGCCCCTTAAAAGAAATATCAATTCAAAGTCACCCAATTCCGTCAGTCACGTGCATGGCACATGCCACATAACTAACTTTCTAACGAAATCCGTCAAAAAGGTCTTATTTGGTGAGTTTAAAAATTATCAAGACCCGATTTGACAAAAATAACACATCGGGGTTCGCTTGGAATGGTGGTATGGTACTTCAGGGTCTAAATTGCAATTAACCTTTCTTTCAAAAAAATAATAATTCATATAATTTTCTAACTCTGTAGTAACCGGATATTCGCGCCCAGATTCTCAAATTCTCAATTGGTGTACTTTGTTTAAAATTATAGAGAGAGTTTTCAACTCATTTTCATATTTTAATGTATTGTTTTATGATTTCAACTACAGAAAAAAAAAAACAATATAATGTACTAAATAATACTCCATATGTCCCAGAAAGATAGTCTCATTTTGATTTTTTATTGTCAACAAAAATAAACTTTGACCAAACACTGGTGACGATTTAATCATTCTAGCAAAATTCTAAAATTTGTAATTGATAAGTCATTAAGTGATTTATCAATAACAATTTTTAGGATTTCATTGTAGTCATTATGAAAGATTTGTAGCTAGAATTGTTTTCTGAAAATGACCAGTTGTGATCTGAGAATGCTATACAAGTGTCTTAACAACTGGCGCGACAACTGTCAACGGACAAAATATCATAAAAACGTAAAACGCAACGGATAATTAATAACAAGAATTTTAACGCTTCAGCAAGACTATGCTTGCTGGAAAACTTTCATTAATAAAAGATCTTGCAGAATACAAGATACTAAACGAATACAATGAAAGAAAATAAAAATACAATATGTTCTTGACTCAAGAACAATTGCAAAATACTAAAGACTAAAACTATAGATCTAGAACTTATGAATCCAATCCCAAAATCTGCACAAGGCAGAAAAGAATAAAGGACAGATTGCTTACAAGTGTTTTTCACGGATCTAGAATAACTAAAAATCAAAACAACTTGAAGATCAAAACTCTTTGAGAACAAAGGACTTCAAGTAACAAAAAGGACTTCTAGAGAATATGATATGCTCGTTGATCTCTCTAAAATGTCTGGAATTGGTGAATCAACAAAGCTGACTTCATCTCTCTTTTATAGTCTCTCCACCAATAGTCCTACATTCCATAAAATATAAACTCTAAAACAAGGAAAAGATTTATACCAAAAATATAAATCTTAATTAAATACTACCTAAGATAAATATTAACCTAATTTACTTACCTACGATAAATACAAACATCTTTAAAATCTAAAATAATTATATACAAAATAACCACCATAATTACAAAAATCCAAATTCAATTAAAAGAATATTTTCATGCTCTTTCACATTAAATTGATACCAATGTTTGGTCAAAGTTTATTTTTGTTGACCATAAAAAATCAAAATGAGACTATCTTTCTGGGACATAGGGAGTATATTGACCTTATTTCTTTAGCTGATTTTGTTTGAAAATTATAAATTTGGTGTCTTCAGTCGTAAACGGCTAGCGGTCAAAAGAAATTTTACAAAAAGAAAAAAAGCATGTACCCCCAGCGGAAGTCTAGTTTCTCTTACTCCCCTTTTTATAATTTGATATTACCTACTTTCAGTTTGAAAGGAAATGTGTATTTTTTTCGTCTTTTTTAATTTACAAAACTAATTTTTAATATAAGAATTAAAAATATGATGTGTTAAAAGTATAAATAGTTGAGTGTGAGAGAGAAAGTAGAGTATAAAATAATAAGTAGATAGTTATTGTGAGTATAATAAGTGGGGTCCCGCTATTTTACAAGTATAAAATATTTTCATTTTGGAATTTTGCAGATTAAAGTGGGCCAATCAAAATGACAAATTTTTAGAGTAAAGAGGGACAAGAGAATATATTTTTATGCCATTCATTTGACTAATACTTTTGTCTTTTCAGAATGATAGTTCCGTTTAATATTTTACAAACATTTCAAATTCAAAGTAAGATTATATTTTTTTTTAAGAATTTAGTAGTTTCGAAATCTTTATTTTAAAAACGAAACTATTTTTTTTAAGATAAAAAAAAAAATGAGACTATTATTTTGTGACAGATGAATAACCTTTTTATTGTTCATTTTATCGACCTTTCAGTTAATTTCCCACCACACAGTTTGGTTTAAATGTTCCATTTTTTTATTTTTTTATTTCACAATAACTATTCACTACTCACTTTCTCTCTTCTTATTCACTTTTCACTGACACCTAATCCATTATCAATAATATTTTTGAATATATATACTCTTTCTTTAATTCCCGCCCTCTTTCAGTTTTGTGTCCTTACTGAGACCTTCCACTCACGAACGGAACTACTGGCTTTTCTTTAATCACTGCTACCCTCGTAAGAGTCTGGGCCGGAGGGTGAGTCAGGGCCAAAGATCAGGCCGAAGAGTATTGATAATATTTATAATTGAATAATTGTTATGATTATGAAAAATGGGGTATGAGAGAGATAGTGGAGATGAGAATAATAGTAGATATTTGTTATGAGCATGTTAATTAAATAATTGTTATACATTTTTCATTTTTGAGTAATGTAACTTATTAAAATATTAATGAGACACATAAATAATAAAAATGTGCTCTTTTTTAGGAGATCGAGAGAGTACATCATAATCTAAATAAAAAAATACTCCATCTGTTGCGGAAAGATAGTCTCATTTTGATTTTATATGATCAATAAAAATAAACTTTGACCAAACATTAGTGTCAATTTAATGATCACAATAAAATTATAAAAATTGATATTGATAAATCACTTAATGATTTATCAATTACAAATTTTATAATTTCTCTAGAATGATTAGATCGTCACCAATGGTTGGTCAAAGTTTATTTTTATTGACTATAAAATGTAAAAATGAGACTATCTTTCTGGGACAGGGGGAGTATTATTTATTTTAAAACTTTATTTATTTCGAGATTGAAATAATAACCATGACACTTGGTGGAGGAAGGATTAATTTTATTTTATTTTATTTTATTTTTTGATATTCCATATTACTATTGAATTCTACGCACACGTGGGAAAGGAAAATAAAAAAGAAAAGAAAAGTGGGAAGGTGGAGATAGTTGTTATATAAAGAAATTCCCCACCCTAAACATAAATGAAGAAACAAAATAGGAGTACTCCTCCAGATAGAAGAGAGAGAGAAAGATCTAGAAAGAGAAAGAGAGAATGAGAATGGTGTATGTGTGTGAAGGTGATTTGAGAGAAATTAGCCGGAAAGAAGCGCCGGGGGAGTGTCCGTACTGCGGAGGGAAGGTCGAGGCGGTGGATTTCGAAAGCCGGTGGCGGTTTTGCTTTCTTCCGGTTTGCTTCATCACTAAACGCAAGTTCCTCTGTAGGCTCTGTTCCAAACGCCTCGTCTTTTTGTTTTCTTAATTATTTTTTATTTATTTTTCTCTTAATTGATTGGATGTAAACTGAATAATTCAATTGATCCATTAATTTTATTGATTGCTCAGTTTTTTTTTTCCTTAAAACATTTGGTAAATTGGAGTATCCCCTATTTTAATTTTTCATGTCATGAATGAGACAGTTCACACATGAGACTGATCTCGACGACGAGATAGTAATTAATGGGTTTGGCAAGTCTCGCTTGTAGGGCAAATCATTTACTCTCTCATCCGTCTTAATTTTTTTTGCATTTGGTGATATGCATTTTTGTTTTTGACGGAGTAAAGCCTTCCATCTCCAATGTTGAGGAACTCACTTGATTCCTTGATTCACCATTCACCGCCACAATGCAACACTGAAAAGAAATATTCGTAGAATATACCTTATAATATTCCTTATGAGAAAATTTTGGGGGAAACTAGTTTCTCCAATAAGTTATAAAAAGTTCTGTTTTTATAAGGGTTAAAGTTTTTATAAGGGTTTAAGTTTAGGGTTTAGCCCCTTTAGGGTTTAAGGCTTAGGGTTAGGGTTAAAGGGTTAAAAAGTAGACTTTTTATAACTTACTAGTTTCCCAACCAACTCTTTACTGTTGCCGCTTTCAAATTATTTATGTTGTCAGTTTTCAAAAGTTTAGTTTTGCAACTATAAATATAAAACATGAAGTTTAAAAATATGGTAAAAAAAAACACACTTTGGGATAAAGAGACAAAAATAATACTCTTTCCGTCTCATATTCATTGCTATCAAATGAAAATAAATGGAGATTAAGGAAATATGCTGAAAAAGTAAGTAATGCGAGGGGGTATGAGAAAGAAAATAAGTTAGTGAATAGTTGTTGTGAGTGGATAGGAGAGAGAAAAGTGAACATTTGGATAAGTAGCAATAAGTATAAGAGGGCCTATAATAAAAATAAATAGCCATAAGTATGGGAAGGAGGAAGTACTAATCTATAATACAATACACAAAGGTTTTAACCGCCTCTTGGCTCGGATTAAAAGTTGAGAAACTAATCCTACTGCCTACAATCCTTTTTCGCTCCCACGTTCTATGTTCCCTCCCACGATCTAACCCTCCACGACTCTTTCCATTCCACAGCCTCCTACAATCCCTTTTACTCCAAAATGCTGTTGGCCAATTCTTTCACACCCACGGACATCAAAACCTACCGGCGGCAGCCATTCCTCTTCACAATTCACCGTCTCACTCTCTCCCCTCCACCCCCGTCTTCCTCCCTTCCGTTATTACTCTCACTCTACCCGCGACTCCTTCGCCATTTCCTCTCCCCTCACGCCGACGCAGAACCCTAAGATGTGCGCATTGAAGGTTTTGAAAGAAGTGAACCAGTGATCGTCTCTGGAGCAATTTCTCCCCAGTGTGCAGTTCTAGACGGTTACCTGCCTGCTCTCCATTTTGTTTTGCCCACATTGGATTCCATTAGAAGCTAGGCTGCAAAATTGCGAGAGGGGGAAAAATAGGAAACGACTTGAATTTGGGAAGGTACCGGAAGAGAGAGCGAGAGAGCAGAAGAGCGGGCATGGAAAACGGTATATGTTATAGCAATTTTCTATTTTGATGAAAAGGGGGAACTAAATTAAGGTTGAGTCAGTATATTAGAGTTCCTTAGGTTCGATTTTGAGAGACTTTTATTTGTTACAATTGAATTGCAAATTGTTGAAATTAACGAAAATGTCTATTTTATGCGATTTGGCTTTGATGATTTATGGGGCTTGAATTTTCTTATGGGATACCTTAATGTTTTTGCGTGTGTATCATTATGTGTATGGTTTAAATGTGGATTTTGGGTGTATCTTTAGTGCAATGGAGCAGAATAGCATTTGATATCCATTTCTCCCCTATCTCTATCCATATATATTTCTCTCATATCATGCCAATTTCTAACTGGTATTTATTTGTTTGTTTTGGAATGCCAAGGCCTTCTGCGGGCTCCCATATTGGATTCCAGTAGAAGTTGGAATCATGAGCATTGAGAGAGTGTGTGAGTTCAGTTCTGAAGCAAGGGCGTTTGAGGATTTTCGATTTCTCACTTTTAGTTTGTTCTACTACATACTCCCTCCGTCCCATTTTAAGAGTCTGAATTAATTACTCCCTACGTCCCGGAGACTAAGGTTCTTAGTTTTAATTTACACGGAGATTAAGAATTTTTATTTAAATTGTAGTACTGCCTTCTCTCACTTTTTCCATCTATGTTGGTGTTTACTGTGGATTGAAATATGATTCACTTATGTGAGGATTGGATTACAATTAAAACACTACGTATAATTTTTATTGACCTTTTCAATTTATTTTATATGCTTGATTTGTCTTTTCTTTTTCTTTTTCATTTTTTCATTGATTAAAGGGTCTTTTGATATTACTTATTATGTATCCAAAATTTATCAAATTTTGTTTATCCTTATGATATTTTATAAAATTGTATTTAGTGTTTTTTTTTTTTTTTTTGTAGTGTATGGATGACAATTTCTTTTTGCTATAAGAATAACTATTATTTACAAGATTTATCAAACTTGGAAGTTTTGAACGTGAGATCACATAAGGGGAAGTTTGGAGGTTGATGTTGAGATTTTGAATTCAATGGCTGTGACCAATGAGCACTTTCAGACTCCTTTCGCCCGGAACGTTCAATGCCTCTAATTTACGTGAAACCTTACGTGTTAGTAAATCAGACCCAAGAGATAGCAAATAACAATGAACTCAAATCAACACAGAATATACGTGGTTCACCAATCTCTATTGGCTACCTCAACGGGCAAAGGGAAACATATATTATTATGGCGGAGAAACAATTACATAAGGATAATCACACTAATATATGTTTGCATGAACTTTGATCACAAAGTTCCTAGCTATGCAAATCCCTAGATCTAGAATCACTGATCTCTCTCTCCATGTCAATTGAATCAAGCACAGAAAATACTAGTTTATGGCTAGTATTTATAGGCTAGAGACCTAAACCAAAAGACAGAAGGAGTCCTAAATCAAATCCTAAAAGGATTTAATTACTTTCCTTTTTCTTCTCAAATTTGACTTCTTTTTCAAAGTCATACTCTAACAATCTCCACCTTGACTTTGAATCTCCCCTAATAATTCAGATGCACGAGCTTCCGACATAGACTCCACCTTGAGCCACATCCCTCGTACCAGATTTTTCAACCTTTGCCTCAGTCTGTCTTTCGTCAAAGACACTAGATTTGTCCTCCGGACAACCAGATTTTCCGCGCGCGCCATGTATCTTCAAGACACTCAGAATTTGCCTCACCAGGCAAACAACCTTGTCCCCTGGACAATCAGATTTTCTGCATGCAATGTATCCTACGGACACCCAGAATCACCCCAACGGGCAATTAACAGTCATTCAGACGTGGCCCATCCAGTCGACATTGGATCTTGCCAACCACGACTGACACAATTGGTATGTGTTGATCTTCTAGCCGTGGCTTGCCCAGTTCACTCCGGCCTAGAGTAAACGATGCTCCACCTGCTCGCCAACACCCTCACCAATCTCAGAACCTTGGAGGATAAACAAGGAATCTTTTCTTCCGCCCTTCAGAATCACATCCGAACCTTTGTAGACATCCAGAACCCCACCTTCACCTTTGAAACTGTATCCCTTCTTGTCCTACCGACTAAATGATACCAGATTCTTTGCTACTTGTGGAACGTGTCTTACCTTGTTCAATGTGAGAAATTTATCACCAGAAGGTCTCACCCTTACGGAGCCCATGCCAACTACCTCGCAGATAGATCCATTAGCCATATAAATACGGTCTCCATCCTTCTGCTTGTACGTTGTAAACTGCTCCTTACGCGAACACATGCGATAAAAAACTCCCGAATCTAGAACCCATGCAACTTCCTTGCATGCTTCTTCTTCGGTCACCAGGGCATAGTCACCATCCTCATTCAGATTGTCACTGCTCGCCATTGCTGCAGCCGACTCAGAATTCTTCAGACGCAGATTCAGATGTACAACTCTGAAATCTAACCAGATTATTGCCTCGGGCAACACAGATTTTGTATCTACTTCTAGATCACTAGAATAGACTACAACAGATGTTAGATCTTCAGATTATACCAGACAGCTAACTTCTGACACAGAACCCTAGCTTCAAATCTCCGTCTTCAGATGTAGATACTAGACTCTGAAACGTTCTAGATGCGTTCTTGGATCACCACCGAACACCCGACGAAATTTCAGATTCGGATCTACCAGATTTGCTATTTCTAGCACAGATTTCTGCAAGGACACTGCACGCGGAATGCACGAAAAAAACTGCACGCGATCTGCACCAAAACTGCACGCGACCCTCACCAAGGCTGCACGCGACCCTCACCAAGGCTGCACGCGAACAACACGTTTTTCTGCACGCGATCTGCACTTTTTCTGCCCTGCGATCTGCACGCCCAATGCATAATCTTCTATCAGATAATAAACATGTTCTTCCCGTAAGACTTGTTGATTTTCTTGTCCATCCCGGAATCCATCTCTTTCTACCGCAGCGGAATGCCCTGATCTTTCTCACCTAACCCGGCTCTGGTGCCAATAAGAGAAATCGCAACAAGAAACTCCAAACGCATACAATCGAAGACAAAACACCAGCAGCTTCTGTCCGGATACAATTTCGGATTCTACGGACATCAAAATCCAATCTCCACCGTTCAGATCGAAGATCTATGAGTCCCGAAGCTACTCACCAAAAATCAGCACGATCCAACGGTGAACGAATGCGCTACGCCTTTTTCTTCACCGCTGCGCTGGATAAAAACGGACCAGAAACTGCTACCTTATTTTTCTTCGATCTTGGATCTCTTCCGTCGATGCTAATTCTCCTTTTCAACCAGGCTATGATACCACTTGTTAGTAAATCAGACCCAAGAGATAGCAAATAACAATGAACTCAAATCAACACAGAATATACGTGGTTCACCAATCTCTATTGGCTACCTCCACGGGCAAAGGGAAACAAATATTATTATGGCGGAGAAACAATTACATGAGGATAATCACACTAATCTATGTTTGCATGAACTTTGATCACAAAGTTTCTAGCTATGCAAATCCCTAGATCTAGAATCACTGATCTCTCTCTCCATGTCAATTGAATCAAGCACAGAAAAATACTAGTTTATGGCTAGTATTTATAGGCTAGAGACCTAAACCAGAAGACAGAAGGAGTCCTAAATCAATCCTAAAAGGATTTAATTACTTTCCTTTTTCTTCTCAAATTTGACTTCTTTTTCAAAGTCATACTCTAACATTACGCCTTAATCTACCCGAGTCAGTGTGTTAGTTTCTGGTAAAAGTAATAGTTCCGATTTCATAAATGTGATTGTCTTGAGTTCCATTGTTTAAGGTGTTGGAAGTTACAAATCTGTCTTTAGGAAGCCTATGGGGGTTTGGACAATATCAAAAAGGGATCTACAAAAGGTGTGTTTCTTTTAAATCCTTATATTCACTTAATATTTGTGCATGCTTTAGGGATGGATCTAATGTATGCTTCAAATTTTCATTTACTTGGCAGATTGTCCTGTATCTGTGGATCATTTAGAGAAATTTGAGAAATTTGGCATGTCACCACCCTTGGAAGATGTTCTATTTTATGGGATATATGCCAAAGCTATTGCTAATGAGTGCCTAGCCAACCTCATAAGCATAATGGTTTGGAGAAAGTGAGGGGGGAAAGAAAATGTTAAGGGAATAATAAAGGAAGAAGCTGATGAATTCAAAGGTGAGTTCGACTGGAAGCTTTGGCAAAGAACAATATAATTAGCAATAGGGAGAAGGAATAAATGAGTCTTGCTGGAAAAAAAAATGTATCCTTTGTATTCTATGAACTATACAGTTAACAGATGTTGTTGGATTGAACAGATCAAAATTCATTAGATTTGTTACTCACTTGACACTTCTAAATTGGTAACGTGTGATCAGGGATGATTGTTGTTTGTTACTTCTGTTAGAGTTTCTTTCTCTGTCATTAGTGTTTAGTACAGGCATAAATATAAACCTTCATCCACGTGCATGTGCTATTTTTCAAGTTGTTCCTTTTGTAAATAGCTAGGACTGGAATCAAGAGCAGCTGGAATCAAGTGCATATGCATTGGAAAGTCCCAATCGCTTTGTGTGGCCCTAGCTGCCCTTTGACTTGAAAAGGCAAGCAAGTGTGAAATGTGATCGAGTCTTTAAATCCGGAGAGGATACGGCAATCATCCCCTCTCTAATTATTTTATACTGTCACCGTGCCATACGGCAATCATCCCCTCCCTACAAATTTCATGTTTGCTTCAGTTTCTGATGATTAGTTTATTTGCTCTCTCTAGCATAGTTATAAATACCGTCCCATACCGGTCCGTACCGGCCGGTACGTCCCGTACCTGTCACGACCCGAAATATAGGCTCTATTTTATTAGTAATTAAATGATTATTATTTAATTATTTGCTTATTTATTTATTTATTTAAATTATTATTTATTTAAATATTCATGTGTTATAATAATTATGCCTAGCATTTTATTTGGGTCATTTGTGTTAGTATAGAAATGTTGGGTCTTAATTGTTAGTTGGGAGTGTAGTTTGTGTGTAGTGTGAGAGAGGGGGCCTTAGTGTAAATCTTTTAAACATTTTTCATACTCCCTCCCTACTCCCCTCATCTCCCTCACCATTCTCACACTCCACCTCCCTCACCATCTCTCTCTCTCCAGCCCATTTCTTTCTCTCTCTCCAAGCTAGAAGGGTAAGTTTTCTTCTCTTCATCTCTCTTCATTTACTCCTTCTTCCTCTCATCTTCTCTCATTTCTTAAAACGTGAACATTGTTTAGATCGTCGATAGGATCGCGTAGAATCAAAAAGATTTGAAATCCATCAACTTTGAGAATGTGCAAGTAAGTTACTTTTCCCCATTTTAATGCTAAGATGTTCATATCATGCTTAGATAATGTTTGATGTGTTGTATGTGAAGTTTGGTTGGGTTTTGAATTTATTGGGAATTTATTTGGAGTTTTGATCAAAAATGGTGAAATCTTGAATGTTGGTTTGATTCTTGATTTTTGGTTGTTAAATGTTGTTTTAGGAGTCCTTTTAGACTTATAAGTTGTTTTGGTACATTAGTATGTGAGTTGGAATGTTGGATTTTGGGTGGAAATGTGTTTTAAAAATGGAAGAACCCATGTTGTTCTTCCGATTCCTGGCAATCCGGAAGATTGGGCGGCCGCACAAAATTTTCTGGGCGACCGCGCATCTTTCTGAAAGCTTTTGTTCTTGTTTTGAAGGATTTTGGGCGACCGCACATACCCTTTTGGGCGGCCGCACAGAACCCCTGAAACTTTACACTTTGTTAGTTTGTGTGATTAAGGAACGCGTTTTGGTCCAAGTTTTGGGTGTCCTTCTAGTTGACCTTAGTGAATATTATAGCACACTCTAGTGATAGAATGGGGTCCTTTGTGATCAAGTTTGTGTTTGAGATTCATTAATTGTTAATTGGGATTTTGGAGCACCTTTATTGTGTATTGTTGGTTTATTTCACTTTCTTGGTGACTTCTTGGTATGGTTTACCTTGTGGTAATTTACTTGGTTGGTTCCCTACTTTGGAACCTTAAGTTGTTCATTCATGCTAAATTATTAGTACTTAGCATTTATTTGAAAGTCCAGCTGGTATTTTGTGTGTGTTTGGGCGATGGGAAAGATTATAATGGCAAAGCCAAGTCCATTATAATGTTGACCATTGTTTTGCCCCCTTCTTTACCCCTTCTCCAGATTGGCCTTGGAAAGGATAAGTCAGCGTTCCTTTGTGAATGTATCTGGCTAGCGGGCATGACTTTGTGTCATGGTCCTTGTCCCTTGTGACACTTTTATGTTATTGGTTCCGGTACCGGGGGGTTTCTCTTCAGCTCTCATGCTATTATGAAGATGTTGATTGGTTGATTATTGAAGCTGCGCAGCGATCCTTTATTTGGATGTTCCGGTTTGGAAAACCTTGGCTATATCCTTTGTTATGTGTTTATTTCCGCTGCTATCTGTTATGTGATAAATGCTATGTACTATGTGATATTTATTATTGCTTATTGCTTCTTGCATCGTATCATGTCATGTAGTTGCATTAGTAACTTATTGAGATTTATCTCACCCCCTTTCTTTTATCTTTGTTTTTCCTTAACCCCCCCCCCCCAGGTGCTAAGGAATAGTCTCGCTGATCACGAGATAGAGGACGTTCGAGTGTGGAAACATTCTTTTGGGGAAAGTTGTATAGGTTGGTTTACATTATATAAATGTGTAACCTTTTGGGGTATTTGTACCAAACAATGACGTCACTAAGAATTGTATATTTTTATTTTGTTGGGAATAAACTTGTGGAAGTTTATGATAATTGTAATTGGTTTTTATCAAACTTGATTTTGTAAAACTTTGGATTATCACCTTTTGGTATTAAATGGAATTTTTAACCTTGGTATTTCATAGTTTTGGTTTTAGAGTCGACGTCCAGCTCGCGGCCCCGGGGCCCGCGGGGTCCGGGGGGGGCGACAGTTGGTATCAGAGCTATGGCATTAGCTCTATGTATAAGTCTAGGTGGATTAGTATGACCTAGGTGGGTAGTAGTGTGCGGGAGTGATTAACGGTTGATGTCTTATGCAGGTAATTACTCGCAATGTCTGGAAGAAGAAACAGAGGAGGTGCTAGTGGGGCACAGAATCAGAATGATACGAGGGAAGAAGCCCGTGCCATGTTTCAAGGCATGTTTGAGGCGGCCATGAAGGCCATACATGATCAAGGTCCGAGGGTAGAGCAAGCACCACCTCGTTATGGATTGGAGCAATTTCTGAAGTTGAAACCGGTTGAATTCAATGGGGAACCCGATGTTCGGAAAGCTGAGTTATGGATTGAGTCTATGGAAAAGATTTATGAGGTATTTGGGTGTTCGGATGAGGATAAGGTCCGGTTCGCGGCTTACAAGCTTGTGGGAGCCGCCGAGCATTGGTGGAAAGGTATTAAAGCTACTTGGGATGATACTCGCACGGTTTATGCGTGGGAGTTGTTTATGCGTAAATTCAAGGAGCATTTCATTCCGGTTGTTGATCAAAACCGAAAGGAGATCGAGCTACTCAACTTGGAGCAAGGATTGTTGTCTATAGCACAATACTCGGCTAAGTTCATAGAATTAGCCCGGTATTGCGACTATTTGGTGAGGACCGAGGAACAAAAGGCTATGAGATTCATTCGGGGATTGAAGACCTCCATCCGTACTCAACTTATTGCTCAACGGATTGTGACATTTCAAGATGCGGTGGATCGAGCCTATCTTATAGAGCAAGATATTGGGGAACATAAAAGGAAGACTGAGGTGGCCAACCTGAGTAAGCAAGGAGCGCAGAGCAAGTCACAACCAAGGATTGATAATCGAGGTAGCTTTGGGGGACAATCTCAGTTCCGAGGGCAACCGATCCCAAGGAACCCGGGTACCACTTCCGGGAACCAAGGGAGCCAAATTAGGAAGCCTTGTACCTTTTGTCAGAAGTAGGCCATGCGGAGGATAGGTGTTGGAAAAAGCAAGGCAAGTGTACCAATTGTGGTGAAATGGGGCACTTTGCGAGAGAGTGCACGAGGTACCGAGGTCAAGCATCCGGGTCAGGAGTTGGTACTAATCTGGGTCAGAAAAGGGATGCCGCAGGGAAGCCCAAAGTTTAAGGGAAGGTTTATGCAATGAATCAACAACAAGCTGCCGATGATCCATCCGTTATTGGAGGTATTGTTTCTGTGTCTAATGTGAGCGCACGAGCGTTAGTAGATCCAGGATCATCTCCATACATTTCTGTGTGAAATTTGCTTCCATGTTAAATGCTGCATTCGAGTCTTTACCGTACGTGCTAGAGGTGTCGACCCCTATAGGAGATTGCTTGATTTCTGATCGAGTCTTTCGTGATTGTGACGTGGTTATTTGTGGTCGAGTCCTTTGTGCGGATTTGGTAGTTCTTCCTATCCAAGACTTTGATGTCATTTTGGGTATGGATGGTTGAGCAAGTTTCATGCTTCTGTTGATTGCCGTAAGAAAATTGTTACTTTTTCTATTCCCGATGTGCCTAAGTTTGTTTTGAGGCTAGTCCTCTGAGTAGGAAGGTTCGCTTAATTTCTTTTATGAAAGCGAGAAAATTATTGCATAGTGGTTGTGAGGGGTATTTGGCTAGTGTTCTTGATACTAGGAAAGAATCCCCTAGTTTTGATAGTGTTCGGGTAGTTTCGGAGTTTCCCGATGTTTTCTCTACCGAGTATGATATGCCTCCCGATCGTGAGATTGAGTTTTGTATAGATCTTTTGCCGGGTACGGCTCCGATTTCGAAAGCGCCTTATAGGTTAGCTCCGCAGAGTTGAAGGAATTAAAGGTTCAGTTGCAAGAGTTGCTTGATCGAGGGTTTATCCGCCCTAGTGTTTCCCCGTGGGGAGCACCGGTTTTGTTTGTGCGGAAGAAAGATGGTTCGTTGAGGTTGTGCATCGATTACTGGAAGTTGAATCAGGTTACGGTGAAGAATAAGTATCCTCTACCGCACATTGATGATTTATTTGATCAGCTACAAGGATCAGTGGTTTTCTCTAAGCTTGATTTGAGGATGTGGGTACCATCAGTTGAAAGTTCGATCGCGAGGATATTCCGAAGACTGCTTTTCGCACTCGTTATGGTCATTACGAGTTCTTGGTTATGCCGTTTGGGTTGACTAACGCGCCGGCAGTATTTATGGATTTGATGAACCGGATTTTCCATCCTATCTTGATTCGTTTGTGTGGTGGTTTTCATCGACGGCATTCTTGTTTATTCGAAATCTCGAGAGGAGCACGAGCAACACTTGAGGACAGTTTTTATCCGTTCTTACGAGGGAGCAATTATTTGCGAAGTTTAGTAAATGCGAATTTTGGCTCGAGAAGGTGTCATTCTGGGTCATGTTATTTCGAAAGATGGGATTCTGTGGATCCGTCAAAGATGAAGCTATAGTGGATTGGAAGAGACCCGAGTCAGTGACAGAGATTAGAAGCTTTCTTGGTTTAGCCGGTTATTAAAGAAGGTATATTGAAGGGTTTTCGAGGATTGCTACTCCGATGACCAGTGGACCCGGAAGAATGTTCCGTTTGTGTGGACCGAGAAATGTGGCAAGAGTTTCGAGGAATTGAAGAAGAGGTTGACTACCGCACCGATCTTGACTTTGCCTAATGGGAGCGATGGCCTAGTGATTTTACAGTGATGCTTCGAAAGAGGGTTTGGTTGTGTGTTGATGCAGAATGGGAAAGTAATTGCGTGTGCTTCGAGGAAGTTGACCCCCTAGTGAGCAGAATTACCCGACTCATGATATGGAGTTAGCGGCTATTGTATTTGCGTTGCACAAGTGGAAGCACTATCTTTTTATGGAGCGAATGTTTGAGATTTTTACGGATCACAAGAGTTTGAAGTACTTTTCTCTCAGAAGGAATTGAACAACCGACAGCGCCGATGGATGGAATTGTTGAAGGATTATGATTGTACGATTCCTATCATCCGGGGAAGGCGAATGTGGTAGCCGATGCGATTAGTAGAAAATCTTATGTGGATTCGATGATGGTTCGAGAATGGAAAATGCTTGAGGATGTTCGAGATTGGTCTCTCGTGAATCGAGACATGGGCTATTTTTGCGAATATTAGGGTTCTCCGACCCTAATTCAAAGGATAAAGGAAGCTCAGAAAGAGGATCCGAGTGATGAAGATAATGGGTAAATTGAAGGGAAAAGAACTTCGAGGATTTTTCATTGAGATCGAGTGGAGTTTTGACTTTCCGTGGTCGTTTGTGTTGTTCCGGATGTTGATGGAATTAAACAGAGAGTTCTTGATGAGGGTCCATAAACGAGGTATACTATTCATCCGGGTAGTACGAAGATGTATCAGGACTTGAAGCAACAATTTTTGGTGGATAATATGAAAAGGGAGATAGCGGAGTACGTTTCGAAGTGTTTAACGTGTCAGCAGGTCAAAGCCGAGCATCAGAGACCCGCGGGATTACTTCAGCCGTTAGAGATTCCAAGTGGGAAAGGGAGCATGTGACTATGGACTTCGTTACGGGACTGCCTCGTACTCGTAGGAAGTATGACAGTGTTTGGGTAATCGTGATAGATTGACCAAGAGTGCTCATTTCTTGCCTATTGACATCAGGTATTCGATGGAGAAGCTTGCGGACCCTTTATACGATGAGATTGTGAGATTGCATGGGGTTCCGGTTAGCATTGTGTCAGATCGAGACCCGAGATTTACTTCTAGATTCTGGAAGGCGTTTCAGGAAGCTTTGGGTACAGATTTGCGATTCAGTACAGCTTTTTCATCCTCAAACCGACGGTCAATCCGAGAGGGACTATTCAGATTTTGGAGGATATGCTGCGAGCGTGTTCGATAGACTTTTCCGATTCTTGGGATTCGTACCTACCGTTATGGAATTCTCCTACAACAACAGTTATCAGGCTAGTATCGAGATGGCACCGTTTGAGGCCTTGTATGGAAGGAAAGTGTAGATCGCCTATTTGTTGGGATGAGGTTGGTTGAAGCGAAGGTCGTGGGTATTGATTTGCTTCAGGATTCGGTTGAAAAGGTTAAAGTTATCCGGGATAGATTGAAGACAGCCCAGAGTCGAAATAAGAGCTACGCAGATAACCGAAGGCGAGATCTTAGTTTTCAG
Organism: Campanula takesimana; assembly: GCA_026119855.1. Lineage (NCBI taxonomy): Eukaryota > Viridiplantae > Streptophyta > Magnoliopsida > Asterales > Campanulaceae > Campanula > Campanula takesimana. The sequence goes on along the minus strand of JAOWBW010000569.1, from coordinate 279,657 downwards.
ATTGGTGATTTGGTGTTCTTGAAAGTGTTCCGAAGTGGGTGGTATTCGTAGATTTGGGAAGAAAGGCAAATGGCTCCGAGGTTTATTGGTCCGTTTGAGATTTTGGGAAAGGTTGGACTTCTTGCGTATCGTCTTGCGTTACCACCATCTTTGGATCGGTTTACATAATGTTTTCACGTTTCTATGCTTCGGAAGTATGTTCATGATCCGTCTCAACGTGTTACCGAGGATACCAGAGGCTATTGAGCCCGATATGACTTATGAGGAACGACCGGTCGGATCTTAGATTCCAAAGTCCAAGAGTTGAGGAGCAAAAGCATCGCGTTAGTTCGAGTTCTGGAGGAATCATAACATCGAGGGAGCTCGACTTGGGAGCTTCGTGAAGAGATCGAGAGGAAATTTCCATGGCTTTTTGTTAAGGTGAGTCTCGTTAAAATTCGGGTCGAATTTTCTTTAAGGGGGAGTGAATGTCACGACCCGAAAATATAGGCTCTATTTTTATTAGTAATTAAATGATTATTATTTAATTATTTTCTTATTTATTTATTTATTTAAATTATATATTTATTTAAATATTCATGTGTTATAATAATTATGCCTAGCATTTTATTTGGGTCATTTTGTGTGTAGTATAGAAATGTTGGGTCTTAATTGTTAGGTGGGAGTTGTAGTTTGTGTGTAGTGTGAGAGAGGGGGCCTTAGTGTAAAATTTTTAAACATTTTCATACTCCCTCCCTACTCCCCTCATCTCCCTCACCATTCTCACACTCCACCTCCCTCACCATCTCTCTCTCTCCAGCCATTTCTTTCTCTCTCTCCAAGCTAGAAGGGTAAGTTTTCTTCTCTTCATCTCTCTCATTTACTCCTTCTTCCTCTCATCTTCTTCATTTCTTAAAACGTGAACATTGTTTAGATCGTCGATAGGATCGCGTAGAATCAAAAGATTTGAAATCCATCAACTTTGAGAATGTGCAAGTAAGTTACTTTTCCCCCATTTAATGCTAAGATGTCATATCATGCTTAGATAATGTTTGATGTGTTGTATGTGAAGTTTGGTTGGGTTTTGAATTATGGGAATTTATTTGGAGTTTTGATAAAAAAATGTGTGAAATCTTGAATGTTGGTTTTGATTCTTGATTTTTGGTTTTTAAATGTTGTTTAGGAGTCCTTTTAGACTTATAAGTTGTTTTGGTACATTAGTATGTGAGTTGGAATGTTGGATTTTGGGTGGAAATGTGTTTTAAAAATGGAAGAACCCATGTGTTCTTCCCGATTCCTGGCAATCCGGAAGATTGGGCGGCCGCACAAAAATTTCTGGGCGGACCGCGCATCTTTCTGAAAGCTTTTGTTCTTGTTTTGAAGGAATTTGGGCGCGACCGCACATACCCTTTGGGCGGCCGCACAGAACCCCTGAAAATTTACACTTTGTTAGTTTGTGTGATAAGGAACGCGTTTTGGTCCAAGTTTTGGGTGTCCTTCTAGTTGACCTTAGTGAATATTATAGCACACTCTAGTGATAGAATGGGGTCCTTTGTGATCAAGTTTGTGTTGAGATTCATTAATGTTAATTGGGATTTGGAGCACCTTTATTGTGTATTGTGGTTTATTTCACTTTCTTGGTGACTTCTTGGTATGTTTACCCTTGTGGTAATTTACTTGGGTTGGTTCCCTACTTGGAACCTTAAGTTGTTCATTCATGCTAATTATTAGTACTTAGCATTTATTTGAAAGTCCAGCTGGTATTTGTGTGTGTTTGGGCGAGGGAAAGAGTTATAATGGCAAAGCCAAGTCCATTATAATGTGACCATTGTTTTGCCCCTTCTTACCCCTTCTCCAGATTGGCCTTGGAAAGGATAAGTCAGCGTTCTTTGTGAATGTATCTGGCTAGCGGGCATGACTTTGTGTCATGGTCCTGTCCCTTGTGACACTTTTATGTTATTGGTTCCCGGTACCGGGGGTTTTCTCTTAGCTCTATGCTATTATGAAGATGTTGATTGTTGATTATTGAAGCTGCGCAGCGATCCTTTATTTGGAGTTCCGGTTTGGAAAACCTTGGCTATATCCTTTGTTATGTGTTTATTCCGCTGCTATCTGTTATGTGATAAATGCTATGTACTATGTGATATTTATTATTGCTTATTGCTTCTTGCATCGTATCATGTCATGTAGTTGCATATAGTAACTTATTGAGATTTATCTCACCCCTTTCTTTATCTTTGTTTTCCTTAACCCCCCCCCCCAGGTGCTAAGGAATAGTCTCGCTGATCACGAGATAGAGGACGTCGAGTGTGGAAACATTCTTTTGGGGAAAGTGGATATAGGTTGGTTTACATATATAAATGTGTAACCTTTTTGGGGTATTTTGTACCAAACAATGACGTCACTAAGAATTGTATATTTTTATTTTGTTGGGAATAAACTTGTGGAGTTTATGATAATTGTAATTGGTTTTTATCAAACTTGATTTTGTAAAACTTTGGATTATCACTTTTGGTATTAAATGGAATTTTAACCTTGGTATTTCATAGTTTTGGTTTTAGAGTCGACGTCCAGCTCGCGGCCCCGGGGCCCGCGGGGTCCGGGGGGGGGCGACAGTTGGTATCAGAGCTATGGCATTAGCTTCTATGTATAAGTCTAGGTGGATTAGTATGACCTAGGTGGGTAGTAGTGTGCGGAGTGATTAACGGTTGATGTCTTATGCAGGTAATTACTCGCAATGTCTGGAAGAAGAAACAGAGGAGGTGCTAGTGGGGCACAGAATCAGAATGATACGAGGGGAAGAAGCCCGTGCCATGTTTCAAGGCATGTTTGAGGCGGCCATGAAGGCCATACATGATCAAGTCCGAGGTAGAGCAAGCACCACCTCGTTATGGATTGGAGCAATTTCTGAAGTTGAAACCGGTTGAATTCAATGGGGAACCCGATGTTCGGAAAGCTGAGTTATGGATTGAGTTCTATGGAAAAGATTTATGAGGTATTTGGGGTGTTCGGATGAGGAAAGGTCCGGTTCGCGGCTTAAAGCTTGTGGGAGCCGCCGAGCATTGGTGGAAAGGTATTAAAGCTACTTGGGATGATACTCGCACGGTTATGCGTGGGAGTTGTTTATGCGTAAATTCAAGGAGCATTTCATTCCGGTTGTTGATCAAAACGAAAGGAGATCGAGCTACTCCAACTTGGAGCAAGGATTGTTGTCTATAGCACAATACTCGGGCTAAGTTCATAGAATTAGCCCGGTATGCGACTATTTGGTGAGGACCGAGGAACAAAAGGGCTATGAGATTTCATTCGGGGATTGAAGACCTCCATCCGTACTTAACTTATTGCTCAACGGATTGTGACATTTCAAGATGCGGTGGATCGAGCCTATCTTATAGAGCAAGATATTGGGGAACATAAAAGGAAGACTGAGGTGGCCAACCTGAGTAAGCAAGGAGCGCAGAGCAAGTCACAACAAGGATTGATAATCGAGGTAGCTTTGGGGGGACAATCTCAGTTCCGAGGGCAACCGATCCCAAGGAACCCGGGTACCACTTCCGGGAACCAAGGGAGCCAAATTAGGAAGCCTTGTACCTTTTGTCAGAAGGTAGGCCATGCGGAGGATAGGTGTTGGAAAAAGCAAGGCAAGTGTACCAATTGTGGTGAAATGGGGCACTTTGCGAGAGAGTGCACGAGGTACCGAGGTCAAGCATCCGGGTCAGGAGTTGGTACTAATCTGGGTCAGAAAAGGGATGCCGCAGGAAGCCCAAAGTTCAAGGGAAGGTTTATGCAATGAATCAACAACAAGCTGCCGATGATCCATCCGTTATTGGAGGTATTGTTTCTGTGTCTAATGTGAGCGGCACGAGCGTTAGTAGATCCAGGATCATCTCATTCATACATTTCTGTGAAATTTGCTTCCATGTTAAATGCTGCATTCGAGTCTTTACCGTACGTGCTAGAGGTGTCGACCCCTATAGGAGATTGCTTGATTTCTGATCGAGTCTTTCGTGATTGTGACGTGGTTATTTGTGGTCGAGTCCTTTGTGCGGATTTGGTAGTTCTTCCTATCCAAGACTTTGATGTCATTTTGGGTATGGATTGGTTGAGCAAGTTTCATGCTTCTGTTGATTGCCGTAAGAAAATTGTTACTTTTTCTATTCCCGATGTGCCTAAGTTTGTTTTTGAGGCTAGTCCTCTGAGTAGGAAGGTTCGCTTAATTTCTTTTATGAAAGCGAGAAAATTATTGCATAGTGGTTGTGAGGGGTATTTGGCTAGTGTTCTTGATACTAGGAAAGAATCCCCTAGTTTTGATAGTGTTCGGGTAGTTCGGGAGTTTCCCGATGTTTTCTCTACCGAGTATGATATGCCTCCCGATCGTGAGATTGAGTTTTGTATAGATCTTTTGCCGGGTACGGCTCCGATTTCGAAGCGCCTTATAGGTTAGCTCCCGCAGAGTTGAAGGAATTAAAGGTTCAGTTGCAAGAGTTGCTTGATCGAGGGTTTATCCGCCCTAGTGTTTCCCCGTGGGGAGCACCGGTTTTGTTTGTGCGGAAGAAAGATGGTTCGTTGAGGTTGTGCATCGATTACTGGAAGTTGAATCAGGTTACGGTGAAGAATAAGTATCCTCTACCGCACATTGATGATTTATTTGATCAGCTACAAGGATCCGTGGTTTTCTCTAAGCTTGATTTGAGGAGTGGGTACCATCAGTTGAAAGTTCGATCGGAGGATATTCCGAAGACTGCTTTTCGCACTCGTTATGGTCATTACGAGTTCTTGGTTATGCCGTTTGGGTTGACTAACGCGCCGGCAGTATTTATGGATTTGATGAACCGGATTTTCCATCCCTATCTTGATTCGTTTGTGGTGGTTTTCATCGACGGCATTCTTGTTTATTCGAAATCTCGAGAGGAGCACGAGCAACACTTGAGGACAGTTTTATCCGTTCTTACGAGGGAGCAATTATTTGCGAAGTTTAGTAAATGCGAATTTTGGCTCGAGAAGGTGTCATTTCTGGGTCATGTTATTTCGAAAGATGGGATTTCTGTGGATCCGTCAAAGATTGAAGCTATAGTGGATTGGAAGAGACCCGAGTCAGTGACAGAGATTAGAAGCTTTCTTGGTTTAGCCGGTTATTAAAGAAGGTATATTGAAGGGTTTTCGAGGATTGCTACTCCGATGACTCAGTTGACCCGGAAGAATGTTCCGTTTGTGTGGACCGAGAAATGTGGCAAGAGTTTCGAGGAATTGAAGAAGAGGTTGACTACCGCACCGATCTTGACTTTGCCTAATGGGAGCGATGGCCTAGTGATTTACAGTGATGCTTCGAAAGAGGGTTTGGGTTGTGTGTTGATGCAGAATGGGAAAGTAATTGCGTGTGCTTCGAGGAAGTTGACCCCTAGTGAGCAGAATTACCCGACTCATGATATGGAGTTAGCGGCTATTGTATTTGCGTTGCACAAGTGGAAGCACTATCTTTATGGAGCGAAGTTTGAGATTTTTACGGATCACAAGAGTTTGAAGTACCTTTTCTCTCAGAAGGAATTGAACAACCGACAGCGCCGATGGATGGAATTGTTGAAGGATTATGATTGTACGATTTCCTATCATCCGGGGAAGGCGAATGTGGTAGCCGATGCGATTAGTAGAAAATCTTATGTGGCTTCGATGATGGTTCGAGAATGGAAAATGCTTGAGGATGTTCGAGATTGGTCTCCTCGTGAATCGAGACATGGGGCTATTTTTGCGAATATTAGGGTGTCTCCGACCCTAATTCAAAGGATAAAGGAAGCTCAGAAAGAGGATCCCGAGTTGATGAAGATAATGGGTAAATTGAAGGAAAAGAACTTCGAGGATTTTTCATTGAGATCGAGTGGAGTTTTGACTTTCCGTGGTCGTTTGTGTGTTCCGGATGTTGATGGAATTAAACAGAGAGTTCTTGATGAGGGTCATAAATCGAGGTATACTATTCATCCGGGTAGTACGAAGATGTATCAGGACTTGAAGCAACAATTTTGGTGGATTAATATGAAAAGGGAGATAGCGGAGTACGTTTCGAAGTGTTTAACGTGTCAGCAGGTCAAAGCCGAGCATCAGAGACCCGCGGGATTACTTCAGCCGTTAGAGATTCCCAAGTGGAAATGGGAGCATGTGACTATGGACTTCGTTACGGGACTGCCTCGTACTCGTAGGAAGTATGACAGTGTTTGGGTAATCGTGGATAGATTGACCAAGAGTGCTCATTTCTTGCCTATTGACATCAGGTATTCGATGGAGAAGCTTGCGACCCTTTATATCGATGAGATTGTGAGATTGCATGGGGTTCCGGTTAGCATTGTGTCAGATCGAGACCCGAGATTTACTTCTAGATTCTGGAAGGCGTTTCAGGAAGCTTTGGGTACAGATTTGCGATTCAGTACAGCTTTTCATCCTCAAACCGACGGTCAATCCGAGAGGACTATTCAGATTTTGGAGGATATGCTGCGAGCGTGTTCGATAGACTTTTCCGATTCTTGGGATTCGTACCTACCGTTAGTGGAATTCTCCTACAACAACAGTTATCAGGCTAGTATCGAGATGGCACCGTTTGAGGCCTTGTATGGAAGGAAGTGTAGATCGCCTATTTGTTGGGATGAGGTTGGTGAAGCGAAGGTCGTGGGTATTGATTTGCTTCAGGATTCGGTTGAAAAGGTTAAAGTTATCCGGGATAGATTGAAGACAGCCCAGAGTCGACATAAGAGCTACGCAGATAACCGAAGGCGAGATCTTAGTTTTCAGATTGGTGATTTGGTGTTCTTGAAAGTGTCTCCGAAGGTGGGTATTCGTAGATTTGGGAAGAAAGGCAAATTGGCTCCGAGGTTTATTGGTCCGTTTGAGATTTTGGGAAAGGTTGGACTTCTTGCGTATCGTCTTGCGTTACCACCATCTTTGGATCGGTTACATAATGTTTTCCACGTTTCTATGCTTCGGAAGTATGTTCATGATCCGTCTCACGTGTTACCGAGGATACCAGAGGCTATTGAGCCCGATATGACTTATGAGGAACGACCGGTTCGGATCTTAGATTCCAAAGTCCAAGAGTTGAGGAGCAAAAGCATCGCGTTAGTTCGAGTTCCTTGGAGGAATCATAACATCGAGGAGTCGACTTGGGAGCTTCGTGACGAGATCGAGAGGAAATTTCCATGGCTTTTTGTTTAAGGTGAGTCTCGTTAAAATTCGGGTCGAATTTTCTTTAAGGGGGAGTGAATGTCACGACCCGAAATATAGGCTCTATTTTATTAGTAATTAAATGATTATTATTTAATTATTTGCTTATTTATTTATTTATTTAAATTATTATTTATTTAAATATTCATGTGTTATAATAATTATGCCTAGCATTTTATTTGGGTCATTTGTGTTAGTATAGAAATGTTGGGTCTTAATTGTTAGTTGGGAGTGTAGTTTGTGTGTAGTGTGAGAGAGGGGGCCTTAGTGTAAATCTTTTAAACATTTTTCATACTCCCTCCCTACTCCCCTCATCTCCCTCACCATTCTCACACTCCACCTCCCTCACCATCTCTCTCTCTCCAGCCCATTTCTTTCTCTCTCTCCAAGCTAGAAGGGTAAGTTTTCTTCTCTTCATCTCTCTTCATTTACTCCTTCTTCCTCTCATCTTCTCTCATTTCTTAAAACGTGAACATTGTTTAGATCGTCGATAGGATCGCGTAGAATCAAAAAGATTTGAAATCCATCAACTTTGAGAATGTGCAAGTAAGTTACTTTTCCCCCATTTTAATGCTAAGATGTTCATATCATGCTTAGATAATGTTTGATGTGTTGTATGTGAAGTTTGGTTGGGTTTTGAATTTATTGGGAATTTATTTGGAGTTTTGATCAAAAATGGTGAAATCTTGAATGTTGGTTTGATTCTTGATTTTTGGTTGTTAAATGTTGTTTTAGGAGTCCTTTTAGACTTATAAGTTGTTTTGGTACATTAGTATGTGAGTTGGAATGTTGGATTTTGGGTGGAAATGTGTTTTAAAAATGGAAGAACCCATGTTGTTCTTCCCGATTCCTGGCAATCCGGAAGATTGGGCGGCCGCACAAAATTTTCTGGGCGACCGCGCATCTTTCTGAAAGCTTTTGTTCTTGTTTTGAAGGATTTTGGGCGACCGCACATACCCTTTTGGGCGGCCGCACAGAACCCCTGAAACTTTACACTTTGTTAGTTTGTGTGATTAAGGAACGCGTTTTGGTCCAAGTTTTGGGTGTCCTTCTAGTTGACCTTAGTGAATATTATAGCACACTCTAGTGATAGAATGGGGTCCTTTGTGATCAAGTTTGTGTTTGAGATTCATTAATTGTTAATTGGGATTTTGGAGCACCTTTATTGTGTATTGTTGGTTTATTTCACTTTCTTGGTGACTTCTTGGTATGGTTTACCCTTGTGGTAATTTACTTGGGTTGGTTCCCTACTTTGGAACCTTAAGTTGTTCATTCATGCTAAATTATTAGTACTTAGCATTTATTTGAAAGTCCAGCTGGTATTTTGTGTGTGTTTGGGCGATGGGAAAGATTATAATGGCAAAGCCAAGTCCATTATAATGTTGACCATTGTTTTGCCCCCTTCTTTACCCCTTCTCCAGATTGGCCTTGGAAAGGATAAGTCAGCGTTCCTTTGTGAATGTATCTGGCTAGCGGGCATGACTTTGTGTCATGGTCCTTGTCCCTTGTGACACTTTTATGTTATTGGTTCCGGTACCGGGGGTTTTCTCTTCAGCTCTCATGCTATTATGAAGATGTTGATTGGTTGATTATTGAAGCTGCGCAGCGATCCTTTATTTGGATGTTCCGGTTTGGAAAACCTTGGCTATATCCTTTGTTATGTGTTTATTTCCGCTGCTATCTGTTATGTGATAAATGCTATGTACTATGTGATATTTATTATTGCTTATTGCTTCTTGCATCGTATCATGTCATGTAGTTGCATTAGTAACTTATTGAGATTTATCTCACCCCCTTTCTTTTATCTTTGTTTTTCCTTAACACCCCCCCCCCCAGGTGCTAAGGAATAGTCTCGCTGATCACGAGATAGAGGACGTCGAGTGTGGAAACATTCTTTTGGGGAAAGTTGTATAGGTTGGTTTACATTATATAAATGTGTAACCTTTTGGGGTATTTGTACCAAACAATGACGTCACTAAGAATTGTATATTTTTATTTTGTTGGGCATAAACTTGTGGAAGTTTATGATAATTGTAATTGGTTTTTATCAAACTTGGTTTTGTAAAACTTTGGATTATCACCTTTTGGTATTAAATGGAATTTTTAACCTTGGTATTTCATAGTTTTGGTTTTAGAGTCGACGTCCAGCTCGCGGCCCCGGGGCCCGCGGGGTCCGGGGGCGCGACAGTACCAGTCAAAAACCGGTACGCAACAAGGTAAATTCCGTCCCAGTTTTCGTACCGCTCGAAACCGGTCCGTACCGGTCAAACCGGTCTGAACCGCCCTGAACCGGTCGTGATGTATGAACCGGCGGTACGCAAAAAAAAAAAAAAAATTTCAGATTATCAGGCTTAATTGTGAAAATCTAAGAAAAAAAAACATTTTTTCAGATTATCATAAAAATATATCAAAGGGGGTGGTATTACCAGGCTTAATTGTGAAAAGTGCGCTAAATCCGGTGCGGTACACCGGTACGTTCAGGTACCGGTATGTCCCGTCCCAATGACAAAACCGGTACGCTTGCCGGGACGGTATTTATAACTATGCTCTCTAGAGTTCTAAGTCATAGTTTAATACTTACTCTCTCAGTGGTAATAACAGTAATGGGCAAGTTTCCAAGACTAGCAGTGTAACACCCCGAATTTTCTTATAATATCTGAGCATTTAATGGCATTAAATATCAATAAATAACAATAATAAATACTTCAATTTAGGGTTCACAATGGCCCCTTATTTAAACCATAAATTCATAACAATAGCGGAAGCGTAACTTAAACTTGTCTTGGTAGGTAACAACCCTAACCATCAATGTACTTCAACTTACATCACAATAAATAAACGTACTTAAAACTATTAAATTAAGAATCTTCGATCCACCGTCTTCCTACGGCTGCTTTCCTTGTCTTGTCCTTCTACTTAAATCCTGAAACAAAATTTATAGAGAAGGGATGAGCGAACGAATGCTCAGTAAGTTCATACGTGGCCTCTCCGGTTACTAAGGAGAGACGACCAGAACGAATACTTTGAATAACTTTTACAAAGATAGGTTCAGTTACTTTTGGATTCAAGACTGCAGAACAATACAGTCGTATTACTTTTAAGATTTTACTTTCAAAGGATTATGGCACTACAATCCAAAGGGATTCATTCAAGTTCCGTCAATTCCTTGGTAACGTACATTATAACCTCAATGCCAAAGGTACAATTTATACACCTAGCTTCTCAAGCCAATAGTGTGGGTCGTAACATATATGGTATCCACACATATATGCTCGGGGTCTAGAATCATCCTTGTAATCAGACAATTCCTGAGAGAAGGCATGTGATCACTCATGCAATCCCTAGTTTAAGGACGAGTCTTTTCTAACTGGACTGTCCGTCAATGTCTTTTCTAACTGGACATTGGCTGCCTTAACAAGTAAGTGGTTAACTTACAAGTTAAAATGAGAACATACTAAGGTACAAGTATGTGATACAAGTTTCAAACTTCGATACTTAGTAGATCGATGGGGACATCACTAAGTATAGATTCTTTCAAGGAACGTTCAATAACGCAGAGTTCATTCAAATACTATCATGCCATACTGATAGCTAACTTTGAAAAATACGGAATTCCAATAAACAGGAGTTCAAATACTGTAAGGAACGTAATCCCTTACCTGAATTGCTTTTCCTCGCAATCTCCTCTCTGTGCAAATCTACAAGGCACGGAGGAATTTACTTTAGTACACCCAACAATGTTAACTATTTCTACTTAGTTAACTGAGAGATGCGCTTTAACTTCTTTACTACGTTACTTCTTTTCTTACGTTCAAGTTCCTGACTTTGATGTGCGAGTCAGCCCTTTAACTTTAATATTATTGTAATTAGGTCCTCTAACTTTGGGTTAATTACACTTTGGTCCCTCTACTTTGGGTTAATTGCAAATTGGTCCTTCAACTTTAGATTAATTGCAATTTAGTCCTTCAACTTTAGTTCAATTACAATTTAGTCTTTCAACTTTGGATTAATTACAGATTAGTCCTTCAACTTTAGTTTAATGTAAATTGATCCTTCAACTTTGGATTAATTACAATTCAGTCCTTCAACTTTCTTTTAATTACAGAAAGGTCTTTTAACTTTGGTTTTGTTCATAAGGTCCCCCAAGTTTCTCTTTTTAATCACTTAGGCCCCTCTAACTTCAAAGTTTCTCTTTTTATTTCTTTTAACTTTAATTCTTTTTCAGTTTAGTCCTTTTCCATTAGGAAACTAACTGAAATTTCTAATCTTTTCCTTTCTCGCTAACTTTTTAACTCCCAAAGTCTTCCAAGTACTTATTCTATTTTCTCAAGTTAGTTTTCTAACTTTTTAACGATTCTTATAGAGATTTCGTTTTCTTTCCATTAGATACTTAACGAAAACACTAACTTTCCGTCCCAATTCTTAACATCTTCAATCAAGAATTAACACCCAAGTTATGTCACCATTGCCGAATTATATACCATCAAAATCCATTGGTTTGATTAATTTTTCTAGTTCTTTAAACTTTTCTAACTTCCCAAACATCGATTTTATTCATAACCTAATAACCAAAAATTATCAAACTCAACAAAATAATTCTCCAATGATCTAGGCCATTCGGCCGAATAGTGTTATGGGGAGAAATACATATTTTCCTTCTTTTGTTGAACCCAATTCATCATAAATAATTTATTTGTTCAATCCCCAAGCATTACATAGTATTAATCCATTCAAATCATGCTTATAAATCAACCTTAAAAATAAAGCTAGACATGAAGATCATTATTTCACCACAGTAATTAGATTACATCAATTTACCTTTAGAATTTTCCCAACAATCACTAGCATGCAAACCCTAATATTTATTCTTTTTAAAACATTCATAATTCAAGTTTTACCCAACCAAAATCAATGAATTAAATTCTAGAGTATAGGGTTTGACATTACCTTGGATTTAGTCGGATTGTATCTCCAAAACAATGGCCGGAAAATCTCTTCTCCCTCCTCCTAGTGTTCGGCCGGCGGCTATAGTGGTAGGGTTTAGGATTTTGTGTTTTGTTGTTTTTTTGTCAATTAAGAAGTAAAACATAATTTTTCACTAGCAATAGTATTTATACTCTTGGGTAGAATTAATTGGGTTGGGTCTAATTAACTAAGTTCGGGCCAACCCATATTTCGGCCCACTCATTAATTGTTCTCTTAATTTTAATGTGACTCATTAATTAATTAAATAAAAAAAAATGCGGGTATTACATTCTTACCCCTTAAAAGAAGTTTGTCCTCAAACTTTGACCAGTCTTAATCCGAGAAGATGTCCGGGTACAATTCGCGCATTTCACTTTCTTGTTCCCATGTCGCCTCTCTTTCTGAGTGATTGCTCCATTGAACTTTTACATAGGGAACCGTACGCTTTCTTACGACCTCGTCTTTTCTGTCGACGATCTTGATTGGTCGTTCATCTTACGTCAAATCTGCCCGAACTCTTAACTGCTTGTATTCTATCACATGACTCGGATCATGCATATACTTCCTTAGCATGGAGACATGGAACACATTATGCACTCCAGCTAATACCGGCAGTAACGCCAATCGATAAGACACTTCCCCGATCTTATCAAGAATTTCGAACGGTCCTACATATCGTGGACTTAACTTCCCCTTAATCCCAAAACGCATAACTCCCTTCGTGGGTGATATCTTTAGGAATACTCGGTCCCCAGGCTGAAATTCCAGTTCTCGCCTTCTATTGTCTGCGTAAGATTTCTGTCTACTCTGTGCAGTCTGTAGCCACTTCCGGATCTGTTGTACCTTATCCGCCGTGACTTGTACAAGTTCCGGTCCACTTAACCTCCTTTCACCGACTTCATTCCAACACGCCGGTGATCTACACTTCCTCCCATACAACGCTTTATATGGAGCCATCCCAAGGCTTGCGTGAAAGCTGTTGTTGTATGCGAATTCTACTAACGGTAAGTGTTCGTCCCATGCGTTTGGCCAATCTAACGAAGTAGCCCTCAGCATGTCTTCCAACGTCTGGATAGTCCTTTCCGACTGCCCATCTGTCTGTGGATGAAACGCCGTACTCATGGTCAACTCTGTTCCCAATGCTTCTTGTAGGCTGTTCCAGAATTTCGAAGTGAACCTAGCATCTCGATCAGACACGATTGTGACCGGGATTCCATGTAACCTTACTATCTCGTCGATGTACAACTTGGCCAACTTCTCCAACGAATCAGTCTTCTTGATTGCCAGAAAATGTGCTGACTTAGTCAATCGATCTACTATAACCCATATAGCATCATACTTCCCTACCGTCTTTGGCAACCCACTTACGAAATCCATAGCAATATTCTCCCACTTCCATTCGGGAATTGGTAATGATTACAGTAACCCTGCTGGCTTCTGATGTTCACTCTTAACTTGTTGACACGTCAGACATCTATGCACATACTCTGCCGCGTCATTCTTCATATTATTCCACCAATATGACTCCTTTAGATCCCTATACATTTTAGTACTCCCCGGATGTACAGAGAACTTCGAGCAATGAGCTTCTCTCAGTATCTCTCTCTTGATCTCATCATTGCTCGGCACCCACACTCTCTTTTGGTATCTCAGAATTCCATCTTCGCCCATATGAAGATCTTTTGCTTGCCCTTTTCCGATTAGAGTTTCTCTCTCCTCGTCTAATTCTTGTGCCTCTTTAATTCTGCCCAACAATGCAGGTTGTAACGTCAGTCGAGCCAAGTATCCGTTTACTTTTACTATCAAGTTCATCTCCTTGACATCCTTCCATATGCTTACCCCCTTAGAGATCAACGTCGCCAACATTCCGTGATTCTTCCTACTCAAGGCATCTGCCACCTTGTTGGCTTTCCCAGGATGATACAATATTTCACAGTCGTAATCCTTGAGAAGTTCTAACCACCTCCGTTGTCTCATATTCAATTCCTTCTGCGTGAAGATATACTTAAGGCTCTTGTGATCCGTAAAAATCTGGCATTTCACGCCATACAGATAATGTCTCCAAATTTTCAATGCAAACACTACTGCTACTAACTCCAGATCATGGGTCAGGTAATTCCTTTCATGTACCTTCAACTGCCTAGATGCATAAGCTATCACCTTCTCATTTTGCATCAGTACACAGCCTAGTCCTTTCAACGACGCATCACTGTAGATAACAAAACCTTCTGTCCCTGTCGGTAGTGTTAATACTGGTGCAGATACTAGTCTATTCTTCAATTCTTGAAAACTTCGCTCACATTCTTCTGACCAAACAAACTTAGCTGCCTTCTGCGTCAGCTTCGTCAATGGTCCCGATAACTTTAAAAATCCCTCTACGAACCTTCTATAGTAACCAGCTAAACCCAAGAAACTTCTTATTTCGGTTACGGTAGTCGGTCTTTCCTAATCCATTATTGCCTCCACCTTCGTTGGGTCCACAGGAATTCCTTCTTTCGACACTACGTGCCCCAAAAATGCTACTTTCTCCAACCAGAATTCACATTTCTTAAATTTCGCATACAATCTCTGTCTCCTCAAAATCTCTAGCACTATCCTCAAATATTCAGTATGCTCCTCCCTTGTCTCCGAGTACACCAAAATATCATCGATGAATACTATCACACACTTGTCTAAGTACTCTTGAAATATTTTATTCATCAACTCCATGAATGCAGCTGGTGCGTTCGTTAACCCAAATGGCATCACGACAAACTCATAATGTCCATACCTCGTCCTAAACACTGTCTTTGCCACGTCCACATCCTTGACTCTCAGCTGATGGTATCCGGATCTAAGATCAATCTTTGAAAAGTAACATGCTCCCCTCAATTGATCAAACAAATCATCAATTCTCGGCAGCGGGTATTGGTTCCTAACCGTCACTTTATTCAATTCTCTATAGTCAATACACAGTCTCATAGATCCATCTTTCTTCTTCACAAATAGTACCGGTGCACCCCATGGTGATACACTCGGTCTAATCAACCCCTTGTCTAACAATTCTTGTAACTGCTCCTTTAGTTCTTTCAACTCTGTTGGAGCCATCCTGTACGGTGCTCTCGAAATAGGTGTGGTTTCTGGTACTAAGTCAATGGAAAACTCTACTTCCCTCACTGGTGGTATACCAGGTAAATCCTCAGGAAATACATCTTGAAATTCATTCACGACTTCAAGTGACTCTAAAGTTACTCCTTTTTCTTCTGTTTTACCTATGTGTGCCAGGAATCCTACACATCCTTTTCTCAACATTTTACGGGCCTTCATCACCGAGATTAAGCCTATCCTCTTCCTCGGCCTTGAACCCACAAATCTATATTCTTTACCTTCCTCTCCTAGGAACGTCATTATTTTCTCTTGACAGTCCACTTTAGCTTGATGCAAAGCCAACCAATCCATTCCGTATGGAAAATTCTAAGAGAGGAACTTTGCCCGTGTTACATGGAATTTCTCTAAGCAAGACTCAATGTCTTAAGACAAAAGATGAGCGTGAGAAAATGAATGATGTTCCATATGCTTCGGCAATTGGGTCCATCATGTATGCCATGATTTGTACTAGGCCGGATGTATCTTATGCTTTGAGCATGACAAGTAGATATCAATCCGACCCTGGCGAAAATCACTAGATAGCTGTAAAAGCGATTCTTAAGTACTTGAGAAGAACTAAAGACTCATTTTTGGTCTATGGAGGAATGGAAGATGATCTCGTTGTAAATGCTTACACGGATGCAAGCTTCCAAACCGACAAAGATGATAGCCGATCCCAATCGGGTTTTGTGTTTATGTTAAATGGTGGAGCTGTAAGCTGGAAGAGTTCCAAGCAAAGTACAACCGCTGATTCTACAACAGAAGATGAGTATATTGCTGCATCGGATGTTGCAAAGGAAGCTGTTTGGATTAAGAAGTTCATAACTGAACTTGAAGTGGTTCCTAGTATTGCTAATCCAATAGACCTTTATTGCGACAATAATGGTGCTATTGCTCAAGCAAAGGAACCAAGAGCACATCAGAAATCCAAACACATACTTAGGCGTTTTCATATCATTCGAGAGATCGTTGATAGGGGAGACGTAAATATATGCAGAGTACCTACTGATGACAATGTTGCGGACCCGCTAACAAAGGGACTTCCACAAGCTAAACATGATGGTCATGTTAGGTCCATGGGTATTAGATACATGGGAGATTGGGCCTAGGGCAAGTGGGAGATTGTTGGTTGTGGTGCCCTAGGCACGTTTAATAAACGTTGTAATTGTTATCATTTATTTCATATCAATAAAGAGATGTTTTGATTATTATTGTTGTTCATGTTTACTTATAATAATCTCCGTCCCTAGTACTTGTTAAGCACTAGTATAAAGGCTAAATGATCATAAGATGATCATGTTAGATTTATGGGTACTTGTTTGGAACAAGGTACTGAACATGACCCGCTCTATGAGATTTATGTCATGGTCTATGTCATACATATATCTCATATTAGTTATGTCATTTGAATCCTTAGACATGAAGTTATTATAGTCTTCCACTTGATGAACATTATGTTTGACATATTCAAACGCTACTTTTAACCGAGTGGTTATAAAGGGTATGATTGGCATAATCGGATTCACGTAGGGAAGAATAATAAGCTAAATGGATTTGTCCCTCTTCGGAGAGATATCAAGCTTGGGCCTCTCGTAGGAATGATGCTGATGAAATGTTCGGCCGGACTCAAATGAATTGATTGGATCAATGTCATTTGGATTATCAACATATTCGGAATCGAGAAAGTATTGAACAAAACAAGTTGACTCTTTGACCATGACTTATGTTCAATGATATCGTGGACAAAAGGATTATGACATATTCTAAGAGGAATGTGAACTTGTATCTAGTTATACTATTTGGGTAGGTATGACGGTTTGCTAGAACCTAATCATATCTTATGGGATCATGTTTGAGCCCATTGCCAACTTAGTATAATCCTAGAGGGTCACACACAATAGAACGAATCTTTAAAAGGACTACATTGGAATTTTGGAAATTCTGGACATCCTGGGAAGTGGGCGACCGCACAGTATGGACTGGGCGGCCGCACAATTATCTTAGTTTTGTACCAGTTTTGCTTCAGATAGTTGTGCGACCGCACAGAGGGTTTTGGGCGGCCGCACAGTGTTGTCGGGTGGCAGATTCCTAATTTGATTAGGAAACGAATTTTGGACGGATTTTGACACAAGTTTCCTATTTGGAATATGTCATACTTGTGTATAAAAGACCAAATTCGGCCAGCACTCAAAGCTAATGATTTTGTGAGTCTCAAAGAGTTTGAGAGAGGGTTTATTTTGTTCTAAGACATTCTTGGTTGAAGAACAAAATAATACACAAAATAAATTCCATATAGTTCTTTTGATTGTGAAAAAGTGTTTCACAATTTGGTCTAGCAACCAAGATCAAAGAAGCTCCTTTGATATTCGTTCGAAGTGTGGATACCGCTAGAGGGTGAAAATCATCATCTTCAAAGTTCGTGTTCAAGCTTTGTGATCGCGATCAAGTCTTCAAACCTCCACCAAAGACCAAGAGAATTTGATAGCCATCAAGGGTTAGTTTACTCCTTTATTCTTATGTTGTATTTGATTTAATCGTATGAACGGATCCATGGCTTTGGGTTTCAAAATTTTAAATGCTAAATTCCGCTGCACATGTTTGATCGAAACCCAACAGTGGTATCAGAGCCCCGTTCATGTTGATTATTTCAATACCTAGATCATGTCATGTGTATATAAATTGTTTATGTGCCTTGCATGATATGAATATTGGAATATGTGATGTTTATGTGTTATGTGATTTTTGTGGTTTATTGTTTTACAACTTTAATCGCACGATTCAATCGCAATAAATAAATTATGGTGGATTAAGAATTGTTGGTTATTAATTTTTTGATTGGATCAAAGTTTTAATAATCGGGGAAAAACAATATTGAGACAAAATTTTCGAACTTAAAATTCTGCACATTCTGATGGCTCCGGGCGACCGCACAAAATTCCTTGGGCGGCCGCACAGTTTTGGGCGACCGCACAGGGGTTTTTGGGCGGCCGCACAAGAGGATCAGAAGGTCTGATTTTGCTCAAAAATCAGAATTTGGAATTTTCGAAAGGTTCAACAAAACCAGTAACAGAACCAATCCAGACCTGCTGATCTGGAATGGGTTTTGGGTAGTTGGTTTGTGTGTGGATCTTGGGGTTTGATTTTCCTATTTGTTTTAGTCTTGTGATTCTAAGATTGGTTCAAGGTTTGGATGGCTAATCTGCGTTCATCGAGATTGTGTTTCCCAAACTTGATCGCAATCAAAGTTTCAAAGATGAAACGAAGTTAGAATTATGAAGAGTTCATAATTGCTAAAATTGAGAAACAAAGTTCTTGATTCAAAGTTTGGAGATCCATGTGGAATTGTGAATACAATTGGCCTACGTTCATCGAGACCATCTATTGCTTAGTTTCGGCCACATGGACTACTTTCTTGGTTTCTTGAATTAGTGCGGGATTGTGGTTGCCTAATGGCTTAGTTCGACCGCACTTCTTGTTGTCTTGATTCGGAAATAATAACCGAAGTTGAAATAGTCTCATCCTCATAATTATAGAGAAACTAATGACACATAAATATCATGCTTAAATTAATGAGATTAATTTAGTGGCTAAACTTGATGTGTAACATGTTTATATTATGTGCTCATAAATGTGTTATATGCTATATGTGATGAACCTTCAAAGAAAGTTTTAAGTCTTTTATTGCCATGCCATGATTAAAACACTTGTTAGTACATAAGTGACTCTAATGTAGATTCGCCCTAGCGAGATGCATTAAATTTATTTATGTATGAGCAAGATAGATAATGTGGGCACGCCCTAGCGGGACACATTAACTATGCGTTTAAAATGGTTAGACTTAATTGGGCGTCAAAACAGTTTTGGGCCTAGACAAAGATGAGGTTTAACATGCTTTTTGAAATTGGATTTCTTAAAGAATCTCATAAAAGGAACTAAGAGTCATATGAGATATGATTGACAAGAGTTGTCTACCTAATTAATTTGATTTTGTGTAATCCGCCTTAGCGGACTTGAAATTAAATTAAAGTTGGATCTTAACCCATTTAAATTATATTATACATTGGATGTATATGAAGGTTATATAATTTAGTGGGAGTATTTTGTTTGAAAAATACACTATTTATCTCTTTAATGAAAATCGGTACTTATTAAATTTTGGAATTTTTTGCATATTTGTAGATAATGACTAATAACACTCAATCAATGTCGTTGCGATCGATCCTTGAGAAGGATAAGCTCGAAGAGAATGGTACCAACTTTATGGATTGGATCCGTAGCATAAGAATTGTTCTTAGGCAAGAAGATAAGTTGTACATTCTCGATGGGCCTCTCCCTGCTGAACCACCGCCTACTGCCCCTAGGGTAGAAAGAGACAATTACAAGAAACATCGTAATGATTCTAGAGATGTAAGTTGTCTCATGCTTGCTGCTATGTGTTCAAAACTCCAACAAAGTTTGGAACATTTGGAAGCCTATGAGATAGGCGTGGAGTTGAGAACCATGTTTCAAGAGCAAGCTAGGCAAGAGAGGTACAAGACCATTGTTGCATTCACTACTAGTAAAATGAATGAAGGGCAACAAGTGAGTCCTCACTTTCTTAAAATGAAAGGTTATGTAGAGCACCTTGAGAAACTTGGCTATCCAATCCCATTGGAGCTAGCCACGGATCTCATTCTTAATTCATTGCCTAAAAGTTATAATCAGTTTATGATGAATTATAACATGCATGGAATGGATAAGAATCTCTCTGAGTTGCATGGGATGCTCAAAACTGCAGAGATGAAAATTGTGGAGAAAGGTTCTCCCGTGCTCTTGGTTCATGATGGGAAGAAGGCTGGTGCCAAAGGAAAGGGTAAGGCAAAAGTTGTCAAACCCAAAATAAGCAAGGCAAAGGTTGCCAAGGCTTCTGAGGCAAAACCTGATTCACAAAAGGATGCAATCTGTTTCCATTGTCAAGAAATTGGTCATTGGAAACGTAATTGCAAGGCTTTCTTGGAAGAGCAAAAGAAGAAGAAGAGCAGCAAGGCTGCGTCGACTTCAGGTATCTATATGATAGATATTCTCCTTTCTACCACTGATTCTTGGGTATTGGATACCGGATGTGGTTCTCACATTTGTCTAAATGTGCAGGGACTAAAGAATAGGAGACTGCTTAAAGAAGGTGAAGTAGATCTACGCGTGGGGAATGGAGCAAGAGTTGCTGCATTAGCCGTAGGGACTTATGAAGTCACTTTACCTTCCGGATTAATTCTTGTTTTGAACAATTGTTATTATGTTCCGGATTTAAGCAGAAATATTATTCAATTTCTTGTTTGGATAATGAAGGTTTTAAGTTTCTTATTGAGAATAAGAAATTTTCTATTTATTTAAATGATGTGCTTTATGGTATTGCTAATTCATTTAATGGCCTTAATATTCTAAGTCTCGAGAGGAGCACGAGCAGCACTTGAGGACAGTTTTATCCGTTCTTGCGAGGGAGAAATTGTTTGCGAAGTTTAGAAAATGCGAATTTTGGCTCGAGAAGGTGTCATTTCTGGGGCATGTGATTTCTAAAGACGGGATTTCGGTGGATCCGTCAAAGATTGAAGCTATAGTGGATTGGAAAAGACCCGAATCAGTGACAGAGATTAGAAGCTTTCTGGGTTTAGCCGGTTATTATAGAAGATTTAGTGAGGGGTTTTCGAGGATTGCTACTCCGATGACTCAGTTGACCCGGAAGAATGTTCCGTTTGTGTGGACCGAGAAATGTGACAAGAGTTTCGAGGAATTAAAGAAGAGGTTGACTACAGCACCGATCTTGACTTTGCCTAATGGGAGCGATGGCCTAGTGATTTACAGTGATGCTTCGAAAGAGGGTTTGGGTTGTGTGTTGATGCAGAATGGGAAAGTAATTGCTTATGCTTCGAGGAAGTTGACCCCTAGTGAGCAGAATTACCCGACTCATGATATGGAGTTGGCCGCGATAGTCTTTGCGTTGCACAAGTGGAAGCACTACCTTTATGGAGCGAAGTTTGAAATCTTTACCGATCACAAGAGTTTGAAGTACCTATTCTCCCAGAAAGAGTTGAACAACCGACAGCGCCGATGGATGGAATTGTTGAAGGATTATGATTGCACGATTTCTTATCATCCGGGGAAGGCGAATGTGGTAGCCAATGCGATTAGTAGAAAGTCTTATGTGGCTTCGATGATGGTTCGAGAATGGAAAATGCTTGAGGATGTTCGAGATTGGTCTCCTCGTGAATCGAGACATGGGGCTATTTTTGCGAATATTAGGGTATCTCCGACCCTAATTCAGAGAATAAAGGAAGCTCAGAAAGAAGTTCCCGAGTTGGTGAAGATAATGGGTAAACTGAAAGAAAAGAACTTCGAGGATTTTTCATTGAGTTCGAGTGGAGTTTTGACTTTCCGTGGTCGTTTGTGTGTTCCGGATGTTGATGGAATTAAACAGAGAGTTCTTGATGAGGGTCACAAATCGAGGTATACTATTCATCCGGGTAGTACGAAGATGTATCAAGACTTGAAGCAACAATTTTGGTGGATTAATATGAAGAGGGAAATAGCCGAGTATGTTTCGAAGTGTTTAACTTGTCAGCAGGTCAAAGCCGAGCATCAGAGACCCGCGGGACTACTTCAGCCATTAGAGATTCCCGAGTGGAAATGGGAGCATGTGACTATGGATTTCGTTACGGGACTACCTCGTACCCGTAGGAAGTATGACAGTGTTTGGGTAATAGTGGATAGATTGACCAAGAGTGCCCATTTCTTGCCTATTGACATCAAGTATTCGATGGAGAAGCTTGCGACCCTTTATATCGACGAGATTGTGAGATTGCATGGGGTTCCGGTTAGCATTGTGTCAGATCGAGACCCGAGGTTTACTTCTAGATTCTGGAAGGCGTTTCAGGAAGCTTTGGGTACAGATTTGCGATTCAGTACAGCTTTTCATCCTCAGACCGATGGTCAATCCGAGAGGACTATTCAGATTTTGGAGGACATGTTGCGAGCTTGTTCGATAGACTTTTCCGATTCTTGGGATTCGCACCTACCGTTAGTGGAATTCTCCTACAACAACAGTTATCAGGCTAGTATCGAGATGGCACCGTTTGAGGCCTTGTATGGAAGAAAGTGTAGATCGCCTATTTGTTGGGATGAGGTTGGTGAAGCGAAGATCGTGGGTATTGATTTGCTTTGGGATTCGGTTGAGAAGGTTAAAGTTATCCGGGATAGATTGAAAACATCCCAGAGTCGACATAAGAGCTACGCAGATAACCGAAGGCGAGATCTTAGCTTTAAGACCGGTGATTTGGTGTTCTTGAAAGTGTCTCCAAAGGTGGGTATTCGTAGGTTTGGGAAGAAAGGTAAATTGGCTCCGAGGTTTATTGGTCCGTTTGAGATTTTGGGAAAGGTTGGACTTCTTGCGTATCGACTTGCGTTGCCGTCATCCTTAGACCGATTGCACAACGTCTTTCACGTTTCTATGCTTCGGAAGTACGTTCATGATCCATCTCACGTGTTACCGAGGATACCGGAGGATATTGAGCCCGATATGACTTATGAGGAACGACCGGTTCGGATTCTAGATTCTAAAGTCCAAGAGTTGAGGAACAAAAGCATCGCGTTAGTTAGAGTTCTTTGGAGAAATCATAACATCGAGGAGTCGACTTGGGAGCTCCGTGATGAGATCGAGAGGAAATTTCCGTGGCTTTTTGTTTAAGGTAAGTCTCGTTAAAATTCGGGTCGAATTTTCTTTAAGGGGGAGTGAATGTCACGACCCGAAATCTAGGCTCTATTTTATTAGTAATTAAATAATTATTATTTATTTATTTGCTTGTTTATTTATTTAAATTATTATTTATTTAAATATTTATGTGTGCATTTTATGTGTTATAATAATTATGCCTAGCATTTTATTCAAGTTATTTGGGCTAGTGTGGAAGTGTTGAGTCTTAATTGTTAGTAGGGAGTGTAGTATTTGTGTGTAGTGTGAGAGAGGGGGCCTAAATGTAACTGTTTAAAATAATTTTCCCCAACTCCTCTCTCCTCCCTCACCTTCTCCCTCACTCTCACCATTCTCCCAGCCAACTTCCTCTCTCTCCTCCATTGGTAAGTTTTTCTTCCTCTTCCTTATCTCTTCATTTTCTCCATCTTCCTCTTGTAATCTCTCATTTCTTAAAACGTGAACATTGTTTAGATCGTCGTTAGGATCGCGTAGAATCAAAAAGAATTGAATTCCGTCAACTTTGAGATTTATCAAGTAAGTTACTTTTCCCCCATTTTGATGCTAAAATGTTCATATCATGTTTATATGATGTTTGATGTGTTATATTTGAAGTTTGATTGAGTTTAGAATTTATTTGGAATTTATTTGGATTTTGGGTTAAAAATGGTGATTTATGAATGTTGGGCTTGATTCTTGATTTTGGGTTGTTAAATGTTGTTGTATGAGTCTTTTTAGACTTATTAGTTGTGTTGGTACATTAGTAAGCTAGTTAGAAGGTTAGATTTTGGGTTGAAATGTGTTTTGGGTTAAAAATGGAAGAACCCATGTCGTTCTTCCCGATTTCTGGCAATTCCAGAATATTGGGCGACCGCCCAAAAACGTTTGTGCGACCGCGTATCTTTCTGAAAGCTTTTGTGATTGGTTGAGGGCCTTGTTGGGCGACCGCACAGTCCCTTTTGGGCGGCCGCACAGTCCCCTGAAAGTTTTCATTTTGTTTGTTTGTGTGATTGAAGAATGCGTTTTGGTCTAAGTCTTGGGTGTCCTTCTAGTTGACCTTAGTGAACATTGTAGTACACTCTAGTGATAGAATTTGGTCCTTTGTGATTAAGTTTGTGTTGGAAATTTATTAAGTGTTAATTGTGATTGTTGGAACACTTTAATTGTGCGTGATTGGTACATTTCACTTTCTTGGTGACTACTTGGTATGGTTCCCTACTTTGGAACCTTAAGTTGTTTAATTAAGCTAGTATTCATTACTTAGCATTTATTTGGAAGCCCAGCTGGCATTGTGTGTGTGTTTCGGGCGATGCGAAATATTATGATGGCCCAATCCAAGTCCATTATGATGTTGACCATTGTTTTGCCCAATTATTACCCTCCTCCAGATTGGCCTTGGATGTGAGAAGAGCTAGCTCCTTTGTGTGCATTTTAGCTTTACTTGGAGCATGACTTTGTGGCATGTCTCCCGTCCCTTGTGACACTTCATTTGGTTATTGGTTCCGGTACCGGGGGTTTTCTCTTCGCTTTCATGCTATTATGAAGATGATGATTTGTTGATTATTGAAGCTGCGCAGCGATCCTTTATTTGGATGTACCAGTTTGGAAACCTTGGCTATATCCTTTGTTATGTGTTTATTTCCGCTGCTATCTGTTATGTGATAAATGCTATGTGCTATGTGATATTTATTATTGCTTATAGTATATTGCATCATAGCATTTCATGTAGTTGCATTAGTAACTTATTGAGATTTATCTCACCCCCTTTTCTTTTATCTTTGTTTTTCCTTAACCCCCCCCCAGGTGCTAAGGATTAGTCTCGCTGATCACGAGAAAGAGGACGTCGAGTGTGGATCCATTCTTTTGGGGAAGGTTGATATAGGTTGGTTTACATTATGTAAATGTGTAACCATTTTGGGATAGTTGTACCAAACATTGACGTCATTAAGAATTGTATATTTGTATTTTGTTGGGCATAAACTTGTGGAAGTTTATGATAGTTGTAATTGGTTTTTATCAAACTTGGTTCTGTAAAACTTTGGATCATTACCTTTTGGTATCAAATGGAATTTTTAACTCTGGTATTTCTTAGTTTTGGTTTTAGAGTCGACGTCCAGATTGCGGTCTCGGTCCCGCGGGGTCCGGGGTCGCGACAGATTATAAGAGTTTGACAACATTGACCAAAAAAATATTATTTATTTTTTTATTAAAAGTTGGAAAAAGTGAAAAAATTGACTCTTACACTCTAATTATAAGAGTAGAACTGATCTTATACATTAGTTATAAGAGTTTTACAGGATTTGACAAAAAAATATTATTTATTTTTTTATTAAAAGTTGGAAAAAGTGAAAAAATGACTCTTATACTCTAATTATAAGAGTATAACAGGTCTTATACATCAGTTATAAGAGTTTGACCACATTTGACCAAATAATATTATTTATTTTTTTATTAAAAGTTGGAAAAAGTGAATTTTTTTGGCTCTTATACTCTAATTATAAGATTAGAGCAGGTCATATACGTTAATTATAAGAGTTTGACCAGATTTGACCAAAATATATTATTTAGTTTTTTTATTAAAAGTTGGAAAAATTGAAAAATGACTTTTATACTCTAATTATAAAAGTAGAGCATGTCTTATACGTTAGTTATAAGAGTTTGATCGACATTTGACCAATTTTTTTTTTTTTAATTAAAAGTTGGAAAAAGTGAAAAAATTTGTCTCTTATACTCTAATTATAAGAGTGGAACTTGTCTTATACGTCACTTATGAGAGTTTGACCGGATTTGACCAAAAAATATTATTATTTTTTTATTAAAAGTTGGAAAAAGTGATTTTTTTTTTACTCTTATACTCTAATTATAAGAGTAGGGCATGATTGGTGAGGCAGGAGTGGGCTGGGATGTGGGCTTGGACAGTGAGGGTATTTTTGTCCTTTAACTAGCTCTGGGTTTATATGGAATTTTCATCTCAGCTTGGGTTTTTATGGGTTTATGATCTGGTTCAGGGGGCCTAGGGTCCAAAGCTCATTGTATCATACTATGTGTTTATCAAATCTAAATTAGAGGGCATTTTTGTTTTTATAGCATTGTCTAGAACTGGACCGTACTCGTACCCCAAACTGCAAAGGGCTTTAGACTCTATGTCTATGCCTCTCGGCCAGACCAAAAACTCATAAAATCTTACGGGGCATATTGAAAATTTTATATAAACTCACGCTTCTAGTAGTCCGCTCTTATACATAAGGTATAAGACTAGAATTATTTAACAATTTTTCACATTTTCTTAAAAAAATAATAAAAGTCCCATATTTTATTAATCAGATTGCACTTATATCTAAAGTGTAAGACTAAAAATAATATATAAAAAACTTTATTTATAAAAGAAAAAATAACCAGCCTGCTCTTATAACTAAGGTATAAAAGCGGGTCAAACGGGTTTTGAATTTATAAAAAAACTGATTTGAGCCTCGGGTGTATTTGAGTTTTAATAAATTATTTGGATTTTTATAACTTCTGGTTTTAGCTGAGAGCAATGCTAGGGGCACGAAATAAGGTCACAAAATCTTGCTCACAAAATGAGGCGGCGATATTTTATTGGTTGCATCGATAATGGACCCGCCACACTCTAAATAAAAACACCAATAACATTATTACACTAAAGATTTTGTGAGCAAGTTTTTGTGAGTTTTTTGTGCCCCTAGTATTATTCTTTAGCTGGGGGACCTTAAGGAATTAAAGCAGACATGACCTATTTGAGAAGACCCCTCTATGGTTTTCACCACGCGCCGATAAGTCATCAATCATATTAATAGTAAGCGTTTAGGACAATAGTTAACGAAAGGTTGCAACCATTACCATTAGTCAAAGTTGACAGTATATTATTATACTCTTTATGTCTCAAAATAGTTGTTCAAAAATTTCAAATTTGCTTTTAGTTTTAACTAAAAGTATATTTGAAAACTTTTTGAAAATTAATTTTGGAACAGATTGTACATTCACTTCTCATTTAAGATGGATGTGATATATATTGCGCCTTAGTCTTCACATTGAACAAATCACTGAATTTGATTTGCTCCAACATAAGTTTGCGCTGCTTCAAGAGGACCGATTTTACGATCTCTCCTTATTCTTGTGCTTGTCGGACGAGATACTTTTGAGCTCAGCGAGACTCAATTTTTTTTGAATCGATCTCGACCACACACAAATTGAGCAAGACGATGTAATTTAATCGAAGCCGCGGTGGAGCAAATTTTTGTGATAGCAAATCCATGTCCACAAACCACAAGGGTATTCTGCTTTCTAATTCTTTGGCTATAGCATAATTATTTTGACTTTGGACATACAGGGGTCAACTTTTACGAAAACATTAACGGTTGCAAGCTACAAGGGCTTTTTTGAATTTTACCCATAAAGTAATACTTTCTCCATCGCATACTAAGAGTTCTGCCGGATTTCGAACCGCTCCACCGAGCAGTTAGCTCCACCCCTGTAACGACCCGAATTTTCATAAACTAAACAAATCCATAAAAACATGGAAATACTAACAATTGTCTTACAAAATCCAACTTAAATAGCCCAACGACTAGTCTCAACCATCAATTCAACCATAAATGCGGAAGCGAAATTAAATACTAAGTCTTCAAGCCAGTACAACCACTAGCTAAACAAAATAAACGATAAAGTCTTAATATAACTGACACGGACAGCTTCATCTAGCGATCCGTCTACTTCTTTAAGTCGTTACCTGAAAAAGATTATTAGAGAAAGGGTGAACGAACAATGCTCAGTAAGTTCATACGGACTTCTCCGATAGCTAAGGAGAAGTGACCGAAAGAACAGACTCAATTGATAATTCCAAAGATCGGATATCATTTCAAATACTAACTGCATATAACGAATACAGTTAACTACTCAAAGATTGGTGGTCCTATTTCCATTCCGTCAATTCCAAGTTCCAAACACCTTTTCAGGGTGTCACACCTTTTCAGGGTGTTAAGTGAATAAGAGACCTTGCACCTTTTCAGGGTGCTCCCTTATTTAGAGTTATCATGATAATCTAGAGTTCCACAAAGTCTAAGTTACACGTAGTTAACTAGACTTATTTCAATTAGTCCGTTTCCTAGGACCGTTTCCACATTAGTCCTTTTCAGGGACTAGTTAGTCCTTTTCAGGAACTATACAGCTACACCTGTTGCAATTAGATATAGCATACTTTCCAAAATAGTGTTCCCTAAACGAGAGTACATGCAAATTCAAATGTTCTAAGATTCCCTACGACCAAAACACGTCATAGGTAAGATAAACAAAAGACGTTCATCAACGTAGAGTTCAAGCGCTATGGACCATATAGCATTCATGAAAGAATTATAGAGTTCCAATGAATAAAGAATTCAAGATACTTAGGAACGTAATCCCTTACCTTGCTAGCGTTGACTTCTAGCGGGTTCTTTGCGTACAATCTACAATCACGCAAAGATACTACTTTTAGGACAAGAACAATATTTATCCCCGTCCCCAAATTCCTTTTCTAACTTTAACCTTTTGAGTTTATTTCTTAAACTCCTTCTTAAGGTTCCTACTTTAGTTTAGGGTTTATCTTACCCTTCATAACTTTCCCAACATATCTTTAGGTTTACGTAAAAGTCTACTTTCAATCCATGTGTCTTAAGTTGACCTTATTTTATGAAAACACTATTCACAGCGTTGACTTTACTAGTCCCAACATTGACTTTACTATTCCCAGCATTGACTTTACTACTCCCAATTGATTTTACTATTCCCAGTTGACTTTACTATTCCTAGTTGACTTTACTATTCACAGTTGACTTTCACACATTTAAACACCTTGAACAACACACACAAAACCCTAATTTACAAACCCTAACTTGTGACACACACACATCACACACACACACACACGGCACACACACACACATCACACACACACACACAAACACGGCACACACACACACATCACACACACACACATACGGCACACACACACACTGCACACACGCATAACATACACACTGCACACACACACGCACAAACACACACACAAGGACACACACACACACACCCCACAGCCGCCAGCGGCCAGCTGCTGCCGCCACCGCCGCCGTCGTGGTGGTGGTGGTGGTTCATGCATGCATGTCAATACCATTCCCACTTTTCCATTAAAGAGGTTTTCAAAAGTTAACAATAAACCCTAGTTTTATCAATTTAGGGTTAGGGTTCTAAGTTTCGTTTCATAATTCCTAGGCGATACCCAACCCAATAATTAATATTTAGGGATGAGAGAATTACCTTTGAAGGGGGGTTTGAATCGTCTTCTTCCTCCTTCTCTCTTTCTCCTCCCTTCTTCCTCTTCCTCTCTTTCGGTTTCATCTCTCTCTCTCGCCTCCTCTCTATCTTTTCTCTAGGGTTTTTGATTGACACAAAATAATAGGGAGAGAGTTAAAGAGTTGTTTAAATACTTAGGGTTCCCCTTTTCCTATTCCAAAAAGGTTTTTCCAAAGCTTGACTAGATTGGGCCCTTCTTTATTAGCCCAACTCATTAATTATTTAATGAGCCCGATCGTAATATTTAATATAAAATCATATTAATAATAATAATGGGCCAAAAAGGCTGGTTATTACACTCTTCCCTCCTTAAAAGGGGTTGGTCCTCCAAACTAAACGTACCTTAAGCAGCGAATAACTCGGGGTATGCTTCTCGCATCTCACTCTCGAGCTCCCACGTCGCTTCCCTTTCCGAGTGATTGCTCCATTGAACCTTTACGTAAGGAATCACCCTCTTCCTCAGGGTTTGATCCTTGCGATCCACTATCTTTACCGGTGCTTCGTCATAGCTCAGGTCGGCACGCATCCTCAGTTGCTTGTACTCAATTGCATGGCTTGGGTCAGGAATATACTTCCTCAGCATAGATACATGAAACACGTTGTGAACTCCTGCTAAAACAGGCGGTAAGTCTAACTTGTATGCCACGGTCCCAACTCGTTCTAAGATTTCAAATGGTCCCACATATCTCGGACTCAGCTTCCCACGGATTCCGAATCTCATCACTCCCTTGGTTGGCGAAATTTTCAAAAAGACATGGTCGCCCAGTTGGAACTCTAAATCGCGTCTTCGATGATCAGCATACGATTTTTGTCGGCTTTGCGCGGTTACTAACCATTTTCTAATTTGTAGAACCTTGTCGGCAGTCACTTGCACAAGTTGTGGTCCGGTTATCTTTCTCTCACCAACTTCATCCCAACACGTCGGTGATCTACACCTCCTCCCATACAACGCTTCGTACGGTGCCATACCAATGCTAGCATAAAAACTATTATTATATGCGAATTCTACTAACGGCAAGTGTTCATCCAAAGTTCCTTGCCAATCCAATGACGTAGTTCCCAACATATCCTCCCGCGTTTGAATAGTTCTTTCTGATTGCCCATCGGTCTGCGGATGGAAGGCTGTACTCATTGTCAACTCGGTACCCAACGCTCCTTGCAGACTCTTCCAGAATTTTGATGTAAACCTAGCATCTCTGTCGGATACAATCTAGACTGGTATTCCATGTAATTTTACAATCTCATCTATGTAGAGTTTTGCCAACTTTTCCAGCGAATCGCTTACCTTTATTGCCAGGAAATGAGCAGATTTGGTGAGTCGGTCAACTATCACCCATATTTCGTTATACCCTTTCAGCGTCCTTGGCAAACCCACTACTAAATCCATCGCGATATGCTCCCACTTCCATTCAGGAATAGGCAGTGTCTGAAGCAATCCTGCCGGTCTCTGGTGTTCACTTTTCACTTGCTGGCATACTAAACATCTTGAAACGAACTCAGCTATTTCTCCCTTCATATTGTTCCACCAGAATAATTCCCTTAGATTCCTATACATCTTCGTGTTCCCAGGGTGTACAGAAAATCTCGAACAATGGGCTTCTTTCAAAATTTCCCTCTTGATATCCTCATTATTAGGTACACATACTCTAGACATATACCTCAGGATTCCATCTTCTCCTGCACGAAATTCCTTCGCCTTCCCATTAGCTATACTTTCCAGTACCTTCCTTAATTCTTCGTCTCCTCCTTGAGCTTCTTTAATCCTATCCATAAGCGTTGGCTGGATGCTCATTTGAGCCAAATACCCTTTAACCTCAACCTCTAGGTTAGTAATCTCCAAACGATCCCAGACATTCTCCTCCTTAGAAACCAATGTGGCTAGCGTCCCACGATTCTTCCTACTCTGTACAATCATAGTCCTTCAGCAATTCTAACCATCTCCTCTGTCTCATGTTGAGTTCTTTCTGCATAAATATATACTTAAGGCTCTTATGATCCGTGAAAATCTGACATGTAACCCCATACAAGTAATGTCTCCGAATCTTCAGGGCAAATACCACAGCTGCTAATTCTAAGTCGTGTGTAGGGTAATTCTTCTCATGGTTTTTCAACTGCCTGGATGCATAAGCTATCACCTTATCATTTTGCATTAATACGCAACCTAATCCTTTAAGTGAAGCATCACTATAAACCATAAATCCTTCGGTGCCTGATGGTAGTGCAAGAACTGGTGCAGATACCAAACGTCGTTTTAATTCCTCGAGACTTGTTTCACATTCATCAGACCAAACGAATTTGGCTCATTTCTGCGTCAACTTGGTTAGTGGTAAGGACAACTTAGAGAATCCTTCCACGAATCTCCTATAATAACCTGCCAGTCCCAAGAAACTCCTTATTTCACTTACTGACGTTGGTCTCTCCCAATTTACAATAGCCTCTATTTTTGTTGGATCCACAGCGATCCCATCTTTCGACACTACATGCCCTAGAAATGCCACTTCCTCCAACCAAAATTCACACTTCTTAAATTTGGCATACAACTTTTGTTCCCGTAGGATTTGTAATACTAACCTCAAATGTTCCTAGTGTTCCTCCTTAGTCTTTGAGTATACCAAAATATCATCGATGAATACAATCACACACGTATCTAAGAACTCTTGAAATATTCTATTCATCAGTTCCATAAACGCTGCCGGTGCGTTAGTCAACCCAAACGGCATCACCACAAATTCATAATGACCATATCTAGTTCTAAAAGCCGTCTTTGCTATATTTTCCTTCTTTACCCTTAGCTGGTGATAACCAGATCTCAAATCTATCTTGGATAAGTAACATGCTCCACGAAGCTGATCGAACAAGTCGTCAATCCTCGGCAACAGATACTGGTTCCTTACCGTCACACGATTCAATTCCCTATAGTCGATGCACAACCTCATCGTCCCATCCTTCTTCTTTACGAATAAGACCGGTGCGCCCCATGGCGAAACACTTGGTCGAATCAATCCTTTGTCCAACAATTCTTGTAGTTGCTCCTTCAATTCCTTTAGTTCTAGGGGAGCCATTCTATACAGTGCCCTCGATATTGGTGTAGTTTTTGGTACCAAATCGATGGAAAACTCAACTTCTCTTTCAGGTGGTACCCCAGGTAAATCTTCTGGAAACACGTCCTTGAAGTCTTTGATCACTGAGAGTGATTCTATAGTTACCTCTCTGGCATCAGTGGTACTCACGTACGCCAGAAATCCTCCACATCCCTTCCTTAGCATCCTACGCGCCTTCATAACCGAAATGATGTTCGATGGAGCCTTAGGTCTCGTACCTTTAAAGCAACACTCTTCTCCAGAAGGTAGCTTGAACTTAACCTCCTTTCTAAAGCAATCTATATGAGCATGATAGGCTGCTAAACAATCCATCCCTAAGATCACATCAAACTCATCCATCTTCAAACTAATAAGGTCGACTTCGAATTTCCTACCGTTCAATTCTACAGGGCATCCCTTATATACTGAAGTAATAGAAATCGAGTCTTTAGTCAACGTATCTACTACTAACGAATGCTCTAGCACTTCAGGGACCAATTTCATTTTATTTGCTAGATGAGTACTTATCACAGAATGAGTAGCACCAGAATCAATCAATGCACGAACATTACGAGAGTAGAGTTGTATCGTACCTGCCACGAGATCATTAGTGGCGCGTGCATCCTTAACTGTCATAGTGAAGACACGTCCATTACCTCCACCTTTTCCCTTATTGTCGTCCTTTACTCCTTTGGCCTTGTTGTCCCTCCTTGGTTCCGGGCACTTCCAATAGGGATGTCCCATCTTGTCACAATTGTAGCTGTAACAACCCGAAAACCCGTCTCTATTTTCTTAGTAATAAATATTTATTTAATTATTTATTTATTTATGGGTGCATTTTGTGTTCCATAATATTTTATGTCTAGCATCTTAATTAATCATTCGTGCTAGTGTGGAGTTTATTGGGTCTTAGTTGTTAGTGGGGAGTAAGAGTTATTTGTAAGTAGTAGTGATAGAGGGGCCTAGGTGTAACATTTTAACTAATCATCCTACACCTCCCTCCCTACTCCCCCTTCTCCCTCACTCTTCTCTTTCTCCTGCACACACACACACACACCCCATCTCTCTCTCTCCTCCATGGGAAAAGGTAAGTTTCTCTCCTCCTTCTCTTTTCTTTTTAGTCATCTTCATCCCGTTATTTCTCATTTCTCATTTTATGAAAAATGTTTAGATCGTCGATAGGATCGTGTAGAGCAAAGAAATTTCGAATTCCGTCAACTTTGATAAAATCCGGGTAAGTTACTTTTCCCCCATTTATGCTAAAAAGGTTCATCCTTAACTCATTTGATGCTCTAGTTGATATATATTGCTTATTTGGTTGATTTGGAATTGATTTACATTTTATTCATATTTTGTGAGAAATTTATGTTTGAATCATCTTTTGATTTGGGTTGTCTAGATGATGTTATATGGGTCCTTTTAGGCTTATAAGTTATTTTAGCACCTTGGGATACTTGTTAGAGGTATTGATTTTGAGTTGTGTTGTTTTATGTTAGTTTTAGTGATTGCATGTTAGCCTTGGGCTACCCAAGCTGTAGTGGTTGTTGCTTTGTAAGAGAATTGGTGATTTTGAGAGTTTGGGTTAGGTTGTGATTAGAAATTTGGGAAATCTCATGTTATATGTGGAATTGGGTTTAATTGGTCATGTTTATGTTGGTTGTGATGATTCTGGAACCATTTGATGGTATTGTGTTGATATGAAAAGGGATGTGTTATGGGATTTGATTATTATGTTGTTGGGTTCTTGCTACAGCTGGGTTTTGGGGTGAAGTTGGGTCTGTTTGTACCTTAGGCTTAAGATGTAGGTACCTTGAGCACAAACCCAGGAAATCTGCAAAAAATGGTTGAATCGCGCAAGGGGGCGCGCGCACCCTTTGGGAGGGGGCGTGCGCACCCTTATACCCCCCTTTTGTCACTTTTCCTTCTGATCAAAGGGGACGCGCGCACCCTTTTTGGAGGGGGCACGCGCACCCTCTTCTTTTGCAATTTGTCCGTTTTACGTTCAATCTTCCGGAGGCCATAACTTCTTCGTTCGGACTCCGTTTTGGACGTGTAAACTATCGTTGAAAAGCTCTTTTCGAGTAATATGAAATGGTTCTATTGGCCGCATGGTTCCAGATTAGAATGGTTGTCTTTTCGTTGAGGTTTAAGATCAAGGTGTAGTCTCGGTCTAGGTTCCGTAGTACTATTCTAGTTGACTTAGTTGGGCACCGTGGAACACTTTAGTAATTGAAATTGGTTCCTTTGTGAACAATGGTGTTATGTAATTTGATCAAGTATTGTTTGGGAATGTTTGGGCATCTTATGATGTGTTCGTGATTGTTCCAATCGAATTGATTTTCGAGTAAGACTTGGTCTAGATTTTAGGCGATGTCCTATAGTACCTAGAGGGTTGTTATTGAACACCAAAGTGTAGGGTTTTGTCCGGTCATGATCATGTTCTAATAAGTGTAACCTTTTGGATTCGTTTAGGGTGTTTAGAATTGGTTCGTTATGAACGGAGGTAAAGCGTGAATTGGCAATTGGGTACCTACGGTTTGATTAACCTTAAGGTGTATTCATTCTGATTTCCTACTTTGGAATTCCAGGTGTGATGAGATGGTTGAGTTCATAGTCCTAGTATATCTTTACGAGTAAATGTTCAGGGTCATTTTGGTAATAGTCATTGTGCTATTTTTGAGCGACCGTTTGGGTTGTGCTCTTTATGATTAACTTGTGGGTATCATATTTAGGATGTATTTGGTACGTGCCTTGTCTTGGAATCATCATTTTTTAATGGTTAATGTTGTTGGGCTCTCTCTGTGAGCAATCTCGTTTATCGTGTTGGACTCTTTTATGAGAAACTTCTTGTGTTCGTTGTTGTTGAACTCTTCATGAGTAATCGTTTACATCTTTATGGTGATTAATTGGTATGGTTCCCTACTTTGGAATCAGTGGTTGTTTATTGTGCTAGTATTTTATTACTTAGCCTTTATTTGGAAGTCCAGCTGGTATTTGTGGTTGTGTCGGGCGATGAGAAAGATTATAATGGCACGAGCCAAGTCCATTATAATGTTGACCATTGTTTTGCCCATATTTTCCTCTTCCAGATTGGCCTTGGAATGAGATGAGCTAGCTTCCATTGTGAAGTAGTCTAGCTAACTTTTTGGAGTATGACTTTGTGGCATATCTCCCGTCCTTTGTGACATGTTACTTGGTTATTGTTCCGGTACCGGGGATGTGATCTTCAGCTGTTTATGCTGCTACGAAGATTGATTGATTGATTGGTCGGTTCTGACCGGGGTCTTCTCTTCAGCTATTATGCTACTATGAAGATGGTTTGACTGGTTGAAGCTGCGCAGCGATTGTTCTATTGGTTTGGTGAAACCTTGGCTCAGTATCCTTTGTAACATGTTTATTTCAGTCTTATGTGCTGCATGATGAGTTAGTCGTTATTTCCAACTGGTATGGGACA
Organism: Campanula takesimana; assembly: GCA_026119855.1. Taxonomy (NCBI): domain Eukaryota; kingdom Viridiplantae; phylum Streptophyta; class Magnoliopsida; order Asterales; family Campanulaceae; genus Campanula; species Campanula takesimana. Next base: position 243,782 of record JAOWBW010000569.1, on the reverse strand, counting down.
GTTGGCGATAGGGAGCTTTCTCATTTGTTGTTATGTGATTTACTTGTTCAGTTATATTGTTGATTTGCATGATATTATGGCATGTAGCTGCATTAGTAACTTACTGAGATTTTATCTCACCCCGTTTCTTTTATCTCTGTTTTTCCTTAACCCCCCCCCAGGAAAGCAAGTGGTAGCGTTGTGAGGTCCGTTGTAGCGGGAATCTTCTGAGCAGGTTGATCGCATTTGGGATAGTTGCTCTTCGGAGCCTTTATGCATATTATTGTGGGTTCGTAGTCGTTCAGTGTTTTGTATATACGGTTGCACTTTGGGTATTTTTGTTAATAGTTGTTCTTGCTTCCGCGTTTGTTTCTAGTCTCCGAGTTATAATCTCGTTGAGGTGTTGTTTGATGGTATTGGTTTCATAGTTGAATTCACGCGCTCGGTTTGGTATTTTGTATTTTGGAGATGTATATTATGTAAATTTTATGTTTATGGATTTTAGTATTTTCTGGGGCGTGACAGTAGCATTTCTTCTCCTTGTACCAGCACCCCTCAGTCTTATGCCTCCCGTCACATACTTGGCATTTCACATCTGAGCCTTGCCCTTTGGCATCTTCTTTTTTTTCATCTCTACGGCTTCCTTGACCTTTATTAGGGTACTTGTTAGCCGTACCATCTTTCTCACGATCATCACTCGTCTTGCGCTTGTTATCCCCATTCTTATTCCAGCTTCCTTTGGTAGGTTCCCTTTCAGTCGTCTTCTTCTTTTCATCCTTTTTGTTCCGATAATTGTCCGCTTCAGTTTCCACGATCTTAGTTCGGTCCAACACCTGATCATACGTTGGCAACATCAGTGGGGTAATTCTGTAGCGGATTCGGTCACTCAGACCAAGTTCGAACTTCCGGGCCTTTTGCTCATCATTATCGAAGAACGCCGGAGCAAACTCTAGCAATTCTGTGAACTTCTCGCAATACTCGTCCACGGTCATCCTTCCTTGGGTTAGAGTCATGAATTCTGCCACCTTAGCGTTTCGAACGCTCATTGAATAATACTTTGCATAGAAAATGCGCTTGAATCCATCCCAAGTAAGCGCAACATCACCACGAGCCGTAGCAGCTCTCTTCTCTCCTTCCCACCATTTCAGGGTTTTTCCCTTAAGAATGAATGTGGAGAACACCACCTTCCTTTCTAGAGTACAATCCAGAGTTTCGAAAACTTTCTCCATGTCTTTCACCCAGTCTTCTGGTTTCTCATTCTTAGAGCCCAAAAATGACTCTGGATTCCGTTTCTGAAAGAGTTTTAGCGGATCCCTCAAAGGAACTTGTGGGTTCTGCTGTGGTTGAGTCAATGCCGTCATAACTTGCCCGATGCCGGCCACGGTTTGATTCAAAGTTCTAAACAAATTCGCCATATCAGGATCAACTCGTCCCTCGGCGTTAGCGTTTCTTCCGGATCCTCTTCCAGCCATCTGAATAAGATTATTCTTAAGTTAATATCGTAGGGGAGAACGCATTTACATTATACATGCATGGCTACTACGTCTAACCACTATCATACATACGGCCGTCCCCAAAAAAATAAAGTTTCCATATTAATTCTAGTTCTAGCCATTTACTAGGCTACATTCATTCATTAGAGGTCAATTCACTAGACCCATTACTATACACAATTGGCCATCAAATCATGCCAATTACTTCTACAGTTAACTACTACTATGAAGTCCTTCACAGTTTTGTTTCAGTCATTCTACTAGACCAAAACTATTTCCACTTGGCCGTTTTTCATGAGCCATACTTTCTAATTAAGGTCTTTTCTCGACCTACACTTCTTGTTCTACTAGATCACATTCCATAATTACACATAACGGATAACAAAGGTCAATTACTAATGAATAACTTCAATACATTTATTAAATGAAACTTCCAAAATTCAATAGTTAAGAAAGAAAAAATCCAACTAAACTTCTAACTATAACTACTAACTAATACTATGAAAGAAATAAAAGAATATCGAACTTCTACTCTTTCTTCAAAGGTTCGCATTTTTCCTTGGCCTTCCCCTAGGTCTTCCACTAGGGACCTTGGGTGCTTTCTTCGAACCTCTTGGCCTCCATCTAGGCCTACGAACCGGTACTTCCACTATCTCTTCATCATCTTCCACGAGAATTGGGGCAGCTTCATCGCCCTCTACATTAACCTCCATTTCCTTGACCATTACATGTTCCTCAATTAGCTTTCCTGCCCTCTTTCTACTCTCTTCCATTAAAGTTGCTGCCATCTGTGGGTCTACTTCCTTCAATGCAAAGTAGTAGCTTCGCACATCTTCACATAATGTGTCAGCCCACTCTCTAAATCCCGTTAGATCTTCCTTTCTTTCCTTTAATTCCTTGCTAGTGTCTCTCAGTACTTTTTCTGCAAGCAGCCACTTGTTCAAAGTAATCCTTCCATTAGCTTGTTCCTTCTTCAGAGTCTTATTCAACTTCCTTATCCGAAGAGAGTACCTCTTAACCACTTTGGTCACGTTCTTTCCTAGCGAGTTCATCTTCAAGTTCATCTCAACTCCGTTCATGACCTACAACCATGACATTACCACAATTAGTGACCATAATCTTAATGATATAAATGATTACCAAAATGTCTTTTAAGCACCAACACAATGCATCACTGTATTACTTAAGGTTCATTCATAAGTATTTCTTAGGATCCCTAAATTGACTCCAGATTCTTTCTCAAAATAGAAGGTTCCCAATTTAGAAAGTTTCCCAAAACAGAAAGTTCCCTTAAATAGAATGTTTCCTAAAATGGAAAATTCCACCTTAAGCAATCTTAGTACTCCCAGAATGCTCAATCAAGCCTATTCAATATCAGAGTTTCCCTATCCCTTAAGTTCTAAAACCTTAGCTCTGATACCAACTGTAACGACCCAAATTTTCATAAAGTAAACAAATCCATAAAAACATGGAAATACTAACAGTTGTCTTACAAAATCCAACTTAAATAGCCCAATGGCTAGTCTCAACCATCAATTCAACCATAAATGCGGAAGCGAAATTAAATACTAAGTCTTCAAGCCAGTACAACCACTAGCTAAACAAAATAAACGATAAAGTCTTAATATAACTGACACGGACAGCTTCATCAAGCGATCCGTCTACTTCTTTAAGTCGTTACCTGAAAAAGATTATTAGAGAGAGGGTGAGCGAACAATGCTCAGTAAGTTCATACGGACTTCTTCGATAGCTAAGGAGAAGTGACCGAAAGAACGGACTCAATTGATAATTTCAAAGATCGGATATCATTTCAAATACTAACTGCATATAACGAATACAGTTAACTACTCAAAGATTGGTGGTCCTATTTCCATTCCGTCAATTCCAAGTTCCAAACACCTTTTCAGGGTGTCACACCTTTTCAGGGTGTTAAGTGAATAAGAGACCTTACACCTTTTCAGGGTGCTCCCTTATTTAGAGTTATCATGATAATCTAGAGTTCCACAAAGTCTAAGTTACACGTAGTTAACTAGACTTATTTCCATTAGTCCGTTTCCTAGGACCGTTTCCACATTAGTCCTTTTCAGGGACTAGTTAGTCCTTTTAAGGGACTATACAGCTACACCTGTTGCAATTAGATATAGCATACTTTCCAAAATAGTGTTCCCTAAACGAGAGCACATGCAAATTCAAATGTTCTAAGATTCCCTACGACCAAAACACGTCATAGGTAAGATATACAAAAGACGTTCATCAACGTAGAGTTCAAGCGCTATGGACCATATAGCATTCATGAAAGAATTATAGAGTTCCAATGAATAAAGAATTCAAGATACTTAGGAACGTAATCCCTTACCTTGCTAGCGTTGAATTCTAGAGGGTTCTTTGCGTACAATCTACAATCACGCAAAGATACTACTTTTAGGACAAGAACAATATTTATCCCCGTCCCCAAATTCCTTTTCTAACTTTAACCTTTTGAGTTTATTTCTTAAACTCCTTCTTAAGGTTCCTACTTTAGTTTAGGGTTTATCTTACCCTTCATAACTTTCCCAACATATCTTTAGGTTTACGTAAAAGTCTACTTCCAATCCATGTGTCTTAAGTTGACTTTATTTTATGAAAACACTATTCACATCGTTGACTTTACTATTCCCAGCATTGACTTTACTATTCCCAGCATTGACTTTACTATTCCCAATTGACTTTACTATTCCCGGTTGACTTTACTATTCCCAGTTGACTTTACTATTCCCAGTTGACTTTCACACATTGAAACACCTTGAACAACACACACAAAACCCTAATTTACAAACCTTAACTTGTGACACACACATCACACACACACACACACACACACACGGCACACACACACATCACACACACACACACACGGCACACACACACACACTGCACACACGCATAACATACACACTGCACACACACACACACAAACACACACACAAGAACACACACACACACACACACCCCACAGCCGCCAGCCGCCACCGCCAGCTGCCGCCGTCGTAGTGGTGGTGGTGGTTCATGCATGCATGTCAATACCATTCCCACTTTTCCATTAAAGAGGTTTTCAAAAGTTAACAATAAACCCTAGTTTTATCAATTTAAGGTTAGGGTTCTAAGTTTCGTTTCATAATTCCTAGGCGATACCCAACCCAAGAATTAATATTTAGGGATGAGAGAATTACCTTCGAAGGGGGGTTTGAATCTTCTTCTTCCTCCTTCTCTCTTTCTCCTCCCTTCTTCCTCTTCCTCTCTCTCGGTTTCTTCTCTCTCTCTCGCCTCCTCTCTATCTTTTCTCCAGGGTTTTTGATTGACACAAAATAATAGGGAGAGAGTTAAAGAGTTGTTTAAATACTTAGGGTTCCCCTTTTCCTATTCCAAAAAGGTTTTTCCAAAGCTTGACTAGATTGGGCCCTTCTTTATTAGCCCAACTCATTAATTATTTAATGAGCCCGATCGTAATATTTAATATAAAAGCATATTAATAATAATAATGGGCCAAAAAGGCCGGTTATTACAACCCCGGTCCACCCAATGGCTCCGATTAGAACCACCTCATTTATTTTTGTGTTCGACGGATGAGATGTGTCCGAGCTCGGTATGACCCACAAAAAATTGAAATCATTTTAGCCGCACAGATGATGAGCTCGCCTATGTGGCCTCGATCTGAACCATTGGGTGGAGGGGTGGAGCTAATTTGGGTGGAGCGGTTCCGGGTCTGAGTTCTACCTTGCTTTTGCACGCTTATTAAGGAAACAATAAAATCTCTCTCTCTCTCTCTTCTTCTCTATATATATATATATATATAATATATATATATAAGTTGGCCAAAAGAGCTATGATATTGACATGTGGACGAACAATGGAGAAAACTTGCATTTGGAGAAGCCACATCAACAATATACTAATAAATAAGTGGCTTTTCATTTTCTTTTCATTAGCTAATATTATTAGCTAATAATAATAGTTACTATAAAAGGTAACTATAATAGTTAACTATTATAGTAATTATTACTATTATTAGTAATAGTTAACTTTAATAGTTAACCATTATAGTTAACTATTACTCTTATTAGTAATAGTTACTATTATAGTTAACTATATTAGTAACAATTACTATTATTAGTAGTAGCTATTATAATAGTTACCTTAGGTAGTAACTAATAGTATTAGCTAATGGTATTAAGCAAATAACAATTAACTATTAGGTTTCTATTTGACTTTACACGGAGATTAAGAAAAAAAAATGTTGTGAGTATGAAAAGTAAAGTAAGAAAGAAAGAGGTTAGTGAGTTTTTGTTGTGAGAATAACAAGTGGGTCTCACTTTCATTTTAAGTAATAAAGTAAAGTAAGAACTTTAAATTGAGACAAACTA